>SNQN01008697.1:0-11604 GCA_008642245.1 Bassia scoparia | reverse complement strand
TATTATTTTCCTTTAAAAAAAATGTTGTTATTTTTCATCGGAGCGCGATGGGGCCCACGGCGACATGTCCATGGGATAGCTCCCCAAAACCCTTAAGAAAGAGGTGAACTCTTGGACCTCGGCAAGGGCATTTTGAGCCCTAGGCTCAGCCATTGAGGCCTCAAAGTCGACGTAGAACATGTACTCGAAGTGCTTTGCGGTCCCRACGTTGGCGTCATCGACGAGTCTTATTGGTCTGTGGCGGTGGGGTCGGCTCTCGATCTTTGTTAGGCTTATATTTCGGAAGGCAAACGCTGATAGAACCTTGAARAAGGATGAGGTTCCTTTGCCTTCGCCATTGTCATGGGTCGCAAACACTATGCTTGTTTTAAAAGGACGGTCTGTCCGTGGAATTATGGGCTCCCGAGCTAACATCACAAAGCGAGTCACATTTCCTGAGTCGTCTTGAATACCATCTGCCAAGACCTGAAACATACATGACATAAGGTTAACAACTTATTACAACAACATTATCAAAGCTTCAATCTTATTATTTTAGGTGTTCAAAGAGCTACAAAGGCGAAGATGAAAATCAATCTAGAACCACACAAGGGAGCTAAAACAAATTGAACTATKTCTCGCTCTCTTCAATCTAATTACATGGGGCCAACATAATGAGAAGTATTTAATTTGTACATAAGGTCAGATTTGGTCACCCATTTATTTAGTTATGTTAGTGTTTGGTGGGAAATTGGGAATAGTAACATGTTCTAATGGTATCTGCCTATCTGTCTTGGCTGAAATGCATCCACTACTGATGCTAAAATGAATCATAATTGGAAATAATCACAATAACGAGAAAAAAGAAAAACCCATCAAATAGATCATGCCAAAAAAAGTGGGGCAACTATTTTTGTTAAATGTAGAATTTCAAATTCTCTCATATTTTTTCAACTTGAAATTGTTTTTGTTTTAGGAAATGATTGCCAGTTTGCCTTAGTACTATTATTTTATTAAACTTGTACATAGACACCATTGTGGGAGCTTATAAAAATGCTGGTCAACAAAGACTCAACTTACACATTGCTATCTTGATTTAATCTTATATAATATTTGTTCAATCATAGACTTAACATTTCACCTGAAAATCTACCATACATAAGCTATATTTTTAACGGTTCTTATGCATAATATATTTATTATTTACTCATTTTTTGGTAGTAAGGAGAGGCCTCCTATTGTAATACGTGTGTCGGTTATGAATTGATCCATAGGTCGACAAAACAATTATCACTTTACAATCAATATAGTGGAATAACATGATCACTAAATTGACCTTTGATCAAAGGATACCATATTGAGCTAAAAGATCCTTTAATATGAGTGGCCCAACACCGATTTACACCTAAAACTCCTTGCTATAATTTGTTGCCTGGCCGACAAGTTTTTTTTAACAAAAAAAGTGTAAAGACAAAGGCTCTCCTTAAATAAAAGAAAACATCATGTGTATAGCCACGATAGGTTTTAATTCAAATCTTGGTATGGTAGTTCTTACCCTACATGACATATTTCATCTCTATACCACTTAAAAGATATCACCATGTTGTATCATCAATAGAAAAAATTCACACAAAAGTTACACCCTCATCATGCAATTTTATTCATATACACATCCATTGACATTTCAATCTAAATTCAGTCCATCATTTTCCAAAACCAATCAGATCAGAGCTAGTCCCGATATGAATGTTAATATCCTTAAAATCACTCAAATGGAAAGTAATCAGATTAATGCAATTAATAGACAAATTCGATCTAATAATGAAAGTTACGCCTATAGCCGCGCCAGATCTAAAATCAACTAAAATAATCTGATGAATTTTTTCACAAATCAAAACATAATTATGAAACCATTAAAATTATAAACAAAATGAATGAAAAATGCAATAGTATACTGCACACATAGAGATGCGCGCGCGTGAGAGGCAATGCGGCGTCCCTCAACCGATTGGGTAAGCGACGATAGCTACGAGGTACACCATGGCAGCAGTATGCATAACAGCCCGTCGCGAGTAACGTTTTGAGACCGAGCATTAGGACGGTGCTCGCACTGCAGCGCTGCGGTGGGAATTCACACGGACAGACTCCTTTCCCGCACGGCCGGCAAGCGAGCAAGCAATGATTACGGGCAGCTGACCTCCCCACAATGTTAGGCCTGTGCCAAGCAGCATCATAGTTCCTTGAATGACCGCCAGGAGGTTCTCATGGAGACCGCCGGTCAGCAATCCAAAGCTCCACCGCTTGGAAAGCACCTAGACTTCGCACGGGATGCGCTCGCATCCGGTAGCCTTCCCCGCAGCGCCTCAGAGTACCCCGGGGACCCCCTGTACGCACTCGGAGCTACCCTGCATGGGGCGGGCATGTCGAAGACACGAAAGGAAGCGCTTCGGGAGGTTGTTGGCTGTGGTTGTTCCGCGCAGTGCGGCGAGTTGTAATGATTGGGTACCAGATAACTCCGCTGTGACCTTGAGGCCGGTGTCGACTCATCCGGCGACTTACGTCGCGGTGAGTTCTTCTGCTGCGTGGACATGCCTAGGGAGGTATCGCGCACGCGCTCTGCCAGTCGCGCGTGTGCCAGTAACGGCGCCTTTCGGCCGAAGCTGAGCACGGATTGTGATTACTTGGTGAAAGTCATCTTTGGTGGTTGGTGTTAACTGCCGTTTCGCAAGGTTATTCCGAGGTGGCACGGTTGGTTGGTTTACGGATAAAGCGCTGCAATTTTCGGCTCTCTTTCTTAAAAATGCAACACAAACTGAATTTAATGGAATGATATCTGTAACGATCAAATTAACAGCTAAAGTTTTTTATTCTGTCTTGTTTTTGGGGTTTAAATTTTTTAAACTTGAAGTTCTTTGAAAAAGGAACTGGCAAGTGAAGTAAAGGAAGAGAAGAAAAGGTTTTTATACAAGAGAAAAAAAGAGGGTGTGCGTGTAGGAGTGGTTCCGGTCAATCTCACCCTACCCCCTTCCAATTTCTTACCATTTTCCTTTTTGTTTCATAAAAAAAAATACGACTATTGATTTGTGTATAATTAATAAATAAATAAGTATATATCTTCATATTTGTATCAGGTCTCTTTGGAAAAAAAATACATTGTGGGACCAAGCTTTAATTGACACAAAACGAAATGTTACTGCAATATTTAATGATCTTAGTTGTAAGTTCTTTGCAACAACTAAATCTTAAGAAACAGTTATGTAAATTAAGTAGAATATTATCTATATTGGAAATTTTAGCCTATATTGTTAAACCTTGTCAATTTTACTTTAATGCCCACTTTGTTTAAAGTAATATTTTCAATTTCAGAACTCATAACAACAATGACTTACAAACACAACCGTGACTTTAAATCGAATCTTTCGTTCACTGTTGTAAACTTTGAAATTAAATAAAAAATAGTAATTGACTCCTCTGCCAAAAAAAACAAACTGTATAAATGTTAAATTTTTTTAAAAAGAAGAAAAAAATAGTATGCCCTTTTCTCTTTAAATTCTTGAGGATCATAATTGTAACGTATAAGGTATTGTTTAGTCATTGGTTTGGTTGAGAGGTGGATTTAAAGGTGTTGGTGTGCAATCGATGAGAGGTCATTTGGCATAGTACTCTCAAGAGAAACAACAAAAGAAAAAAAAAGGTGTGTGTGGAGGGAATCGAACACATAATAGCCAATTGTAGAGATGCAAATGAGCCACAGTGTTRGCGAAATACTTGTGAACAAACTCGGTCAAAYCTCGTTCGTGGAACAAATAAATAAGCTCGAGAAAAAATCCAAASCTCGATTACTAAATGAGTCAAGTTTGAACACCTATGTGTTCGACTCGTTAAGGCTCGTGAACAACTTGTTTATAGTTCATTAAAAGCTCGTTTAGTACTCGACTCGACTCGTTTGATACTCGGGAAAAGCTCGTTTGTAGTAAACCCAAAATCATAATTTTAAAATTAAAAGTTAAAATAAAGATATTTTCTTCTTAAATAAATTATTTAAGCAATATATCATAAGTCAATATTGAAATTTTGAAATATTCTCTTCCAAAAGATTTTATTTTTCTTTTCATTTTAAAACAATTTTTCATTACAAGCATGAAGGAAATTATTGTACTAATTAGATTTTCATATTCAACTATTACAATAATAAGTTGACTTTATTTTTAAGAATAATTAATATTATTTACAAATTTTTTAATTTCTATGAATAAATGTTGGAAAATTACATACTAAAGCTCGTTCGTTTATAAAAGCTTGTTTACAATTGAGTTCGAGCTCGAAATCTAAATGAGAGTCAAGCTCGAGCAAGCCTAAAGTAAACGAGCCAAGCTCGAACAAGTAAGTGAAAAAGTTCGTTCAAGCTCGACCATGCTCGAACAATTTCAAATCTTATCAAGTTCAACTCGAACAGGCAAATACTCGGCTCGGCTCGTTTGCAGCTCTAATGCCTAATTGGCTATACTTAGGGGTGATTATCAGTCAAARTGAGATCGAGCTTTAATTTGCTAAGCTCATCGTCTCGTGTTTGTTTGAGTTTTTTCAAGCTCGAGCCGAGCTTGAAAATTATCGAGTTGATCCTAGATCGAGTCGAACTTTGCCCAAACATTGACCGAGACTATAACGGACGGATCATGAACAAGTTATACTAGTTATTATTCTTGATTCTCTCSTATTCTTTGTTTTTCTTCTTAAATTTTTCTTAGTWTTGTTTTTTTATATAACTAATTTGTTAACCTTATCATATGTAATAAGTAAGATATTTATTATTATATATTTATAAATAACATATCACTTTTAAAATATCAAATAATAATTGAGTTGTTCACGAGCTTTCCGAGCAAAGCTTGAACTCGAACCAAGCTACACCAAGTCAAGCTTTGATCGAGCTTTTACCAAGTCGAGCTCGAACTGTTCAAAACAAATAAGGCTCGTAATCACCCCTAGTCACAACTCACAAGTGAAGCCATTCGATGTTAAACAAACATTAATCAAACCTCAAAGTTACTTTGGAATTTCCTATAATACATTGACAAGCAAATAAACAAACATTAAAAACTAACAAAAAAGTGTAGCAAAATGGCATATCCATGAATTTCATGTTGCCAAAACTACTTACTCTATTGCTTCTATGAGGGCCATCGTAGTTCGTAGTCATTGTTCACCACTTTTTTACTTCACTATGTATTGCAAGTTAGTAAATTATATGTCTACTACGGAAGTACCTTTCATTTCAATACTAGTATAAGTCATGTCGAATTGCGACGACAACGACATTGCCCTCCATTTCATTTCACTCAAACACTTTTTCACAAAGTTATAAACATTATTTAAAGTCATATTGATAATTATGTAGAAAATAATAAATTATGTAAATTATTTTGGAAAATTCACAAGAATAATTCCACTTTGGTGGTTTTCCCTGAATAATCGAGCTTTTAGTAATTACAAAATAATCCAAAGAATGTACCTAATCTTCCTTAATTGCACTAAATGAAGAGTTTACCTGCTAATGAGGTTTAGTTGTATTTTTAGCCGATTAATCATATTTGCATTTTTAATTGTAAATTTTGTTTTAAATTTAAAATGTTTTTTTATTTTATTTTACAGCTGTTTTAATTATCTTCTAACCATTGGAGCATTTAACATCCCATTACTCCCTTCTATAATTCAATGCTCCATATCTCATCTCGTCCTCTCATCTCCTCATCTTCTTTTTTTCTGGTTAGTGTTTTAATGGATTCCAAAAACTCTGTTCGTCTTCTGGAAGGGTACGATGTCTATTCTCGATCACTCCCACTCTCAGTCGAAATCCATTGTTATTTGTTCAGGGCTGTTTGTGGTTGTGCTTGTTGACCTTGACTGAATTCATTGGCGCCTTATTATTGCTGTTGCCTGTGGTCTCAGGACGCTTAGTCTATTTCCATCAAAAAAAAAAAAAAATCAAACAAACAACAAAAGAACATTCAAACAAGGAACAAAAGACACCTAACAACAACCAAGAAAGAACGAAAAATCAAGAATTTCCAATCAAACTTAACTTCCTATAACTTGCTATTTTGATCATTGAACGCAACAAAAAACAAGATTCAAAAACATACCTTATCGCGAGTAAGACAACAATCAAGCAAGGAAGAACTCGAAAAAACTGAACTTGCGAAGAATTGACAAAAATTGAAGATGAAACGACAATTGCAAGAGGGTTTAGAAACAAGATAGTGAGCGAAGTGGGAGGAAGAGGTTTAAGGAATGAGGTATTTACAATTAAAATTGACTAAAGGTTTTTCGTTTTTACAATTCATTAGATTAAAATGCTTTTTAAAAATTTTCTGTATTAAATATAATTAGAAATTGTAAAAAAGAAGAAGTAATGGTTTTAATTACCTGATAGCAGGTAACATGTAACTTAGTGCATTAAGGAGATTAAGTACATCTTATGATTATTTTTATTACTAAAAGCTCGGATTATTCAGGAGAAACCACCAAAAGGTGGGATTATCTCTTGTGAATTTTTCCAATTTTTTTGTATTTCTTAATTGCTTGTATGAGTAACTATGGATATATTAACACACACACACACACACACAACACAACACACACACACACACACAACACACAACACACACAGACATCACACACACACACACACACACACACACACACACACACACACACAATCTGTGTGTGTGTGTGTTGTGATGTGTTATCTATCAATGAGAAACACGGTTAATTCTTTCATGGTATCACGAATCTAGGTTATTTTGCATGCGGCTAATTCCTCTCTCTGCGTCTTCTCCTCTCTTGTTCGTCAAATCAGTCCCACCTCCATGGTTGAATCATCGAACGCTTCATTATTTGGCAACTCCGTAAAAAATATGAGCAACATGCCCCTATATATTTGTTTTTATTACGCTGGTACCAAATATATGAGATATTTCTTTAGAAACAGGGATAGTGGAGCGAAGTGGAGAGGAAGATTTAAGGGAATGAGGTATTTACAATTAGAAATTGACTAAAGGGTTTTCGTTTTTTACAATTCATTAGGATTAAATGTTTTTAAAAATTTTCTGTAATTAAATATAATTAGAAATTGTAAAAAAAGGAATAATGGGTTTAATACTGATTAGCAGGTAACATGTAACTTAGGCAATTAAGGAAGATTAGGTAATTCTTAGGATTATTTTGTAATACTAAAAGCTCGATAATCAGGAAAACCACCAAAAGTGGGATAATCTTGTGAATTTTTCCAATTATTTTTGTATTACATACACATACAACACACCAAACACACACAAGATATGTGTGTGTGTGTGTGTGTGTGTGTTGTGTTGTTGTGTGTTATCTATCAATGAGAAATCACGGTTAATTCTTTCATGGTATCACGAATCTAGGTTATTTTGCATGCGGCCTAATTCTCTCTTCTGCTTCTTCTCTCTCTTGTTCGTCAAATCGGTCTCCTTCCTCCATGGTTGAATCATCAGAAGCTTCATTATTTGCAACTCTCGTAAAAAATATGAAGCAACATGCCCTATATATTTTTTTTATTACGCTAGTACCAAATATAATGAGATATTCTTTTCAAAATTATTGTCGCACCTATCTTAGCTGTTTATTGATCATATCACTCCCACCAAGGATGCTACTCCTCTCTACGATCCTACCGCAAAGGCTTTGGTAACGACTTGACGACATTGTTCAACACTGAATTTATGGGACAATCTCGAATGATCTCTAACTATTATAGAATTACTAACATCAATAACATATCAAAATGAATCAAATTAAATTCAACTTCAATAAACTTATGTTGCTCACAAGGGGTCTATTTATTTGAAACATTTTTTTAAACTAAAAAAAGTAATGTTGTTGTGATTCTTTTGAATGCAATGGAAGTACCAAAATCTGATGTGATCTCATGCTAATCTCATCAATCAAAAAATTCCAAATAACCAACTGGCTCAAAAATCCCACAAATAAAGGAGAATGAACTAAATTATTAAGTGTCATCTGGAGAATATATAATAGATCCCACGAAAAGAAAAGTGTTGTCTCCTTTTTTACACACATGGTTACACATTTTTCGATCACAACTAAAAATATAGTATCGTTAGTATTATAACAAAAGAAATTAATAGTTCATACATCGCGATAAATCTAACAAGATCTCACATGATATATAATTTTCTTTACATATAATACAAACTTGATTGAAAACATTATTGAATAGTGCCATATTTAACAAAAATGTAAGTATCGGAGAACAAAGGTAGAGTAGATCTCCAAAAGAGAATAATATAAGACTTTATTGACTTATTATAAAGAGTAAAGACAGAAGTAATAACAAACGAGTTTTCATGCCCGGCGTTGCGCGGGTTGTTGTTGTCTATAATGTTTCGAATTATGAGTACTCTATTTGTGCGACTCTTTTTTGTTGTCAAGAACCATAGAGATAGAATAGAGAGAACGGATATACATTATTATTGCTTGTATTGCTTGTGTTGTGTTTTCCATACAAATAGATCAATATATATAGAAAACATAACATAACCTAGATAAAACCCTAATAACCTAAAATAACCTAATGGACCTTGGACCTATGATCCAATACCCTCTGACATTTGTTTCTCTATTTGTGTTTTGTACATGGTGTTGTAGTTTATCTTAATATCAGTTTAGTGGTTTACTAAATCTATATGTGTTAATCCCGTTTATGTCGTTTTTAAATAATGGATATAATTTTTCCTCTTTGCTTGTGACATAACTGGGAAAGGGCTCATATATGATGACAACTCGTCAAATCATCGTATACTTGGCTATCACAAATCAAAAGTATTCCAAGTTTATGACTTGAACAACTTGACCATTTWTACATGATTTAATTTGTTATCATTGTACTGAGTGTAGTTTATTAATGGTAACAATATAGGAAATTACAACCACCAAATATGTTGTATCAACACCGACCATATTATACCATAATTGCAAAATTTCGTCTATTTGAAGTTGCCAAAACAACATTTAATAAATACAAGCCTTCCATACATTTTTTTTGTCAATACTTAGAAAATAAACAAAGTAAACACTACAAGTCCATAAAGTTCAACAATTACAAGTAAAAATATAACAAAGTACACACTACAAGTCCACAAAGGAAACAGAAATACATGTATTATTAAAAAAATGGGTAAATGGATTCGGATCCTATCATTATACTCGGATCCGTTTTTCTAGGSAAGATCTGTATCCGATCCGGATCTGCAGGGTCCAAAAATTTAGGATCTATATTCGTAAAACGGATACAGATCCGCGGGTCCAGGATCCATTGCCAACTCTAGTAGTGATGGAGAATGTAAAACTAAAGGAGATAAAATAATCAACAATTAATGATTTTTTTAAGGTAACAACAATTAATGATTTAAGAATAAATAAAATTACATAAAAATACACAAGATTCATAAAAGTAATACGAATGACTAGATATAGAAAATGAAATTAAAGGTTATATGTCAACTATCTATCTACAAATATATTAGTTGAAGTTTTAAAATTTGTTTGTTTTCAATAAACTAAAAATGTATGGGTTTTGTTTGTATGTTATAAAGTTTTAGAAACTAATTTTTGTAGGATCCTAGAGTTTCTAATATTAAGAATGAAAGTTTAATATTGTGAGTTTTCGATATATATAAGTTTTTGAGAGTTTCCCAATTTCCGAGTTTTCGAAACGAGAGAAACTCTAAATCAACTCGAAGTTTCCCGTGCTTTATAGCTCTAAGTATCATAGACATCAATTAGTTTTCACTCTGCACATTACTACATGCATATCCTTCCAACTTAACAATTTTTTAATCAGCATGATTAGACTTATATATGCCAATGAAGAATTTAAAAATAGTGTTTTTCCATTGTTAAATACAACCTTGTGCCTTTTTAATTTTTTGTATTTAAATTTCTCAAAAAAATTTGTATACTTATAGTATATTGTAATTAAAATGCAACATGTTGATGATTATATTGTGTCATAGAATAATTTATAATATTTGGCATAAACATCATAAAATTTGAAAATTTTCACATAGTTATATTTCTAAATTTTAGGTTGGTAGTCAAGTATATTTTAAAAAGATTTCTTCTATTAAAAAATTAAAAACATAATGATTTTTATTAAATTTTGAATATTTTTAAAAATAAAAAAAATCATTGCGTGTAATAATTTGTTGATAGTATATACTTTAGTGTGGAGACAGATATGCATTACCACTGAAAATTGAACCTCTATATTATAACACAATTTGATAAAAATAAACATTTTTAAAACGTGTTGTGGGATTGTGGTACTGAAAACTAAAGTGGGTTGAGTGGATTCTAAGCACAAAGTGTTAACGATCTAAATTAAGGAATTTCAATTTGTTTGTTTATTAGTTTTTGTTTTGATAAAATTAATTTTATTAGGGCTAGATGGTGCTATATATTTGCTTCGCCTAAAATAACGTTCAAAAGCTAGGCAATTGTTTAATTGCATTTGTGATCTTCATTTTCTTGTTTTGGTGCAAAATATTTAGGTGGTAGTTGCAACTTGGCATAATTGGTTTTTTCGTTATTTTAATAATTTCTCAAATCCCAGTACTATTTCGCACACGAGTTTTCATTAAGGCGTGTATTAATGATATATATTGGAAATTATTTCCTTTTGCACTTATTAGGGAACTGGCGAATTAACAGCTATGTTGCAATTTTTTTTGCTCCGTCCTTTGACTGATTGCTTTCATTATTTCTCAAGTAAAAACAAAGTAATATATAAATGTTTTAATATTAAGACAATATTATTACTGCTCTCTGTTCCACGGAGTTCCTTGCTTCATTTTCATAGCGAACTGTTATGAGCTCCCTTGCCACTTTCATTTATTCATTTTAAAGACACTATAGTATTATTATTTTAATTTTGTGGTAATTCCATGTGAACCGATTATTTTCCGACTTGAACAACATATTACATTAACAATACGATTTTATTTGTTTCTCTCAATATTTAACTTACTTTATAACGGTCACTTCCTTATTTATCATTGAGTTTTCATATTTTAGGCTCCAATAGTGTATGGATCTTTCGTTAACGTGTAGGGATAGTTATTTTGAAAAATTAATAACGCTTCCGGAAATTTTGTTAGATACTGTTATTTTTCAATGTTGGTGATAAAAGGGTAGTGTAGAAACAAATACTCATTTAAATTTAATTATGATAGATTTAAAGTTAAAAAATGTTAAAAAAATTATTTTTTAATTAAACTATTTTACTTAAATTTTTCATAGTTTAAAATTTGAGACTTATAATTTTTGATTGAACAAAATAAATGTTAAGTATACTGTTGTTTAATAAAAAGCATAGCAATTTTATTCATTTTTAACATATCATTATAGTCGTTTTTATGAGAAATTTGTTGTGTTAATCATGTTACCTTGGGCAATGTTAGAAATAACATTTTCGATATCAAAGGTGTTTACGGATATAATTAATATGTAACTATTAGATAAGTTTTGTTGGAGGAGATATTATGGTTTAAATCAAGTTGAGAGCATGCATGGAAT
>SNQN01008696.1:9653-28150 GCA_008642245.1 Bassia scoparia | reverse complement strand
TGAAATCTTGACACCATTCATAATCATGATAATCTTTTAAATTACTCTCAATATACAAGACATATTATAATCATATAATAAGGTCTTTTTGTTAATGATGAACTTATTTTATTCGATTAATCATGACAAGTATATTATCTACTTTTCAACCATTATCATTTTTGCAATTATGCACTAGATACTTATAATTGGTCTGACATGTTCATTAATTTAGCAATTTTGCAAAATCATAACGAGTAGAACAACTTGACTTAGAGGAGTTTTTTTTTTAATATTATTGTTATCGACTTATTATATTGTTAATAATAATAATAATAATAGTGTTTTAATTAATTTATTATTATTTTAAGTTAGAGGTGGTCATCAATAATTTGGCTCGCCGGTCCGATCCAAACCCGATCTAATAAGTAATGGTTTAAGTAATTGAAAATATATTTTTTAGTTCAAAAAACCCAAAATAAGGCTAAGAAAAGTGGAGATGCTCCCACTTGAGCAAAACCCTATTTGTCTAATGAACGTGCCTAATGTCTAGTTCATTATATAGAACATAGAAAGCACCCAAAAAAAAACTATAGGAACCATCCATGTAATTTTCTAGGACCCCAACTCACATAAATAAATATTTTTTTTAAGATTCCATGAAAGAAATGTGTCCCTAAAGTAAGCAAAAGGGCTAACAAAGAGAGATGCTTAAAAAGAGCATTTTTAAAGTCCAATAATTTGTCTATTCATAACTCTACATACAATTCAATTTTGAGATGATTCATCTCTCAACAAGAGAAAATTTGAATTCTATACTCCATAGTTATCTTTAAAAGACAGACATTGTAGGTATAAAATACAAATATAGATAAAAATTCAAAAGATGATTACATACACGTTTTATTATATTAAATATTGTAAAATTATTGGAATATACTTTTCATTTTTTTTCAAGTAACAAATGTAATTTTCTCCTTTCAAAATCTTTCTACAAGGTGGAGATTTAGGTTGTCAAATATGCAATTATTAGTAAAATTAATTATCATATGGATTTGCAATTCTCTTTAGCTACCTTAATTTGATATCTTGGATCCACCCATTATTATTGATTGATTTGGAATCATTGTTAGATAAACCCTATAATAAGGGGACAAATTGGACTTCTTGCTTCATAAACTTTACTTGCACCTTTTTTTTCTTTGAAAGAAACTAATATATTGTACACTTTTAGACATTCATCACTAAAACAAAAGAAGTGGAAAGGTAAAAATAAATAAATAAATAAATAACTAAATAAAAAGTATCTTGTAGAGGGCTGTTTTTTTTTTTTTGGTAAAAAAAAGTGTCTAATAAAGTAATTTATATCGATTTCTATCAATAGTTGAAAATGTGGGATAAATTAAGTTTTATACTTTTATGCAGTATTTTGTTCTTGGCTGTATTTCAAGTAAAAGATATTTGTACTTTGAAGTGAAATAGCTACTGGCCTACTGCTGCTATCTAGCGCGTCCGACTCACATCAAGTATGGCAAAAATTGGCAATTTGAAAATTGATGTCTTAATTAAAAAGTGTAATATTACATTTGTTCCACAATATTTAAGTCAATTTCATTTATTTTACTATTTACGACTAGAGAAAATATTATAAATAATTATCAATGTTTAAATATAAAAATAGTCATATGAGGTCCTATTTGATTTGTATTTATAACAGATTATTAATATTTAATCGTTTTAATTTATTCAAATGTGTAACTAAAAATATAAACGATATAAAACATGTATGAAAAAGAGTATGAATAGTAACATGCTGGAATATTATGGAATAGAAGATGTACATTATTTTTAAAAAAATATACAAGTAGATAAATTAAATTTAGGAAGGTAGTCTCTTGGAAACCGAAAGTCTTTCCTCCTATATCGATTCATTAATAGTTTGAGCACAACTTTGTGCTTTAATCTTGATTGGCTCGAATTCAGGTATAGCTAGGACATGTGTGAAATTCAAAACGTCCTTAATGAACTGAGTTCATGATTGCTAGTTTGTTATGGAGTATTGTATTCAATGATGATGTGTCACTACTGAAACACACAGATTGTTTGATTTGATTTGACCCACAAAGCACTCATTACATATAAATTTGTAATAACGGGTTTAGACATGACTTTTTATGTACAAGGTAAGTTTAATTAATTTGACCTAACATGTTCATGATTCAATGACCTCTAGATCAGATTGAGTGAGGTTGATTGATAAAAACGGGTAGGGTTAGTGTTGAGAGATGGCGCAAGTGGACGAGACATGAGACACGGGATAGATGGCGCGTAGAGGAGTAGGGGAAGGCAAAGAGGGGYGTGAAAGGCACAATAGCCAACGGACAATGAGTTGTAACCCGTTCTGTCCGGGATCCACACTCTCGTTGGACCACCCCCCAACTCCTTCTACCCTGTTTGGGTCCTTTGCTATTCATGACTCTGATAGATACTTGTCTCTTCTTTACTTTTCTTACCCTTTTTCTCTGTAATTTTATTAATTCCATTAACACTCATACTCTTCTTGTCTTCTTTACTACGTACTCCTCCTCCTACTACTCCCTTTGAATCGTACGTAGTAGTTAATTACTGTTTTAACCCTTGATTGGATTGGGATTAGGATTAGCCGATTAGGCTTAGGGTAGGAAACTAGGAACTAGGTACAACTAGGGCTTACAATTCTTGCCAGTTTGTCACTCCTAATAAATCTATACTGTTTATGCTCTAATTGGCTTGTAACTTAGGTGGGGTCACTTTAATCCTGCTCCCCATGATTATTAGGCTTCAATAATATTTGCTAATCCGTTTTGATTTAGTGGCTACACTTAAGTATGCGCGGARTCKTAGATAAATTTTGGGGGAGAAAGAGATAGAGGGGAAAAAATACGGAGTAAGAGGGTCCATGTCAGATGAAAAAGATAAACATAATGTTTTACCCAAAAAAAGGTGTATACTAGTAATTGTGAAACATCTTGAAAAAAATGAATAACTCTAGTATTTCGAAACGTATGAAGCATTATTCTTTCATATGCTTATTTAAGGGAGGAAAAATGATAATCGCATTCTTTGATAGGTGCTCTTAGCCTCTTACAATGATAGTGCTTTCGTTCATGGTGAGATCAGCGTCATTTTCTCTGTTTTTCTCTTACCAGGGCAGATCAGTGTGTTTTTCACTTCATAGTTCCTAAGAGGCAACTTCAAATAACTATTATAAAGTACTTTGTAAAATTGGTTTTCTTTTGGAAAAATGTTGAACTTAACTTTAGGGATATGTATAAGGTGATTAAAATAGAAATAAAACTTGAATCAAACATTAATTATTACATTTTGATACTTGTATGTTTTATATCTTGCTTTTTTCAAATTCCATTATTCAAAATACATTTAATGCTTATATGTAGTCCTTATCTTGGATTAAGGATTAACATATACATTATCTATTCTTTGAGTTATATCTTACTCTCTAGAAAGAACTAAAAGTTAATACACATTTTCTTAATTAAAAAAACCTTTAAGATTACATTTACATATTACATTTTATTTATATTGTGCCATAGTCAAATTGTACCAAGTAAAAAAATAAAGTCAAGAAATCTTTTTATTATTCTTTCACCAACTGTTCCAATCCCTTCCCCCTTTCATTTGACATTTCTTATACATGGAACCAACATGAAAAACGAACTATTTTCATGAGTTTCCCTCGTATTCCCTTGTATGAGAATTTCTTTGCAAACAAAACAGTTTGATTTATTACACAGAAATAGTTTTAATTTACACCCGTACAAACGAAGTCGAACTCTAGAAATGTACACTGACTATAGTCCCATGCTTAACTTGCTTAGCATCCTACAAAAATCAACAAGACAACAACACACACATGAAAACTATAGTTCCGTTGAATAGACTTGTATGTTGTGATGCGTTAGTATATATGCATATGATGAAGACATACATTAGTTTAGGTATGTTGATTATCGAAAGAATAGGTCTAAAATCTTCAACCCTATTGTATTTTATCGCAATGATGCAATTGAATTTGTCGGGTTGTTATGATAATGCCGCACATAATAGTTCTAGTATTTTGTATTTAGTGGTTGATGGTAGCTCAAAACAGTGTTCTACGATCTTTTTAGTTGTGCTAATTGTCCCTCAATTTTATTAAGCAACATGACTTTGTTTTTTCCTTCCAATGAAAGTGATATCATGTCCTTCACTTGTCGGCACCAGCTAATTAAAGATACCCACTTATGTCACAATTAACTTCCTTGTTTAATTTTTAATAAAAATGCATGAAAATTAAAGCTTATTCTATTCTTGAAATTTTAAATGTATTGTCATACTAATATTAATATATATTTTTTTTATTGAATAAGATAAAAAAATAAAATAAATATATATACTAATTAATATATATATTGTCGATGTCCTCGTCACCGAATCCTTTTTAGTTTGGTTTGTTATAAGTTTTCGTTCTTTTGAGCTGAATTATGTTAAACTGAATTGAAGACTGAAGTGGATTAGAGTTGAACCGAGTAAACTGAATTGAAGTGAAGTCAGCTAAAAATGGATTGATATAAATCGAATGAAGTTGATTGAAATTAAATGAAATTGGTTAAACTAAAATGGAGTGAGCTGAACTCGACTATTCAACTGAATCAAACTAAAATATTATAAAATTAAGCCAAAACCATGCCTAAATATCTTTTGCCACTTTGTATAAGATTTGCACTGAAATTGATCATATCATTTGAGAGTTTGATCAACATACATGAATGTACTACTAGTATCATTGTTATAGTTACATTTGACTTATTAATTTATTACTTGTGTTTGTATATGATTGTCATATTTTTGTCTTCAATTAATTATGTCATTTGGTTTTTCCTAGATTGATAATTTAATGAAGTTTGAAAATGAATTGACACGTCAATTTTAATTGATGACTTTTATTGATCAAAATGTGTTGGCATGACGTATGGATTAAGTAGTACCTAAAAAAGGACATCAAACTTTCTGGCAACTCCCACGGCCTCACCCAAGATGATATAATAATGAATAATGATTCCAAATTAAACAATTTGCCCTTAATAGTATGTAATTAGTCTAATCCTTTTCCAGGAGAATGGACAACACAATCAATCAAATGCCAACTAGTTAAGCACTTAAGTTCACATCTAAGAAACTAACTAAACTTCAAACTCTTCCCTTACTATTCTTTGATGAGAGAACTTTCAGCATTGTTGTCCTTATTTCTTGATTTTTCTTTCTACTATTTCCGTTCCTTGATCATGTTAGAATTTACTGATTTTAGATTCGTAATATAAAATAATCAAATAATTAGAGTAAAGTAAAAAAAATGTCAATAAAATTTTTTTACATAAAACTTCACTCGGTAATATCCACATCATTATGAAATTTTAAAAAGTTTATAGAGTAAAAGTATTAATAACTTTAAGGAGCATCAACATAAGGAAAGTGGCAACAACTTTAGGAATGGTAGGAGTATATAGTATGTTTTAGCTCCTTTGTATAGTATACACTTTAGCACAATAAATACTTGTAAATTGTTTTGGTTATTCTTTTCGATTTATTTTCAATATCCAGATAATTTCAATTAAGTTCTTACAAGAGCATTTATCCCTAGTCTCAAGCATAGGTTTGAGCAAAGTCATGAATAAAACTTATACAATAATGGACCTTATGAAAATCTAGGAGAAAAGTTTATTTTACATCGAATTTTAAAGACAAAAACTATGTTTTAGACTCTCGAAAAGGATAACATTTTTCATTGACCAATATAAAGTTGACAAGTCGTCGGAATGTTTTTTAATCAATTATTTGTGAGCCTCGATTGAGTTTCGGAATGTAAAATTTAAAAAACTCTTTTATTTTTTATTTTTTTCAAGTTAGTTGAAGAAGCTTAAGTATTTTTCCTACAATATGGGAGTAACATAATGCAACTCTACGCAAGCACCTAGTATAAGGTCTATACAATAAATTGAAATTGGCACTCTTCAATTTGTCATACAACCCAATTGCATGTATACTATGCTATAAACATAAACATAAAACAAAAGAAATAAGATTGCACATAACTAACATACGGAGTACGTATTCTATATCACATACCGATTAGATATTTCAATTCTCCTAGAAATCAAATTACGCTTCTCGTCTGGTAATATAAACATCAACTATATATCAATCATATACTTATCATAATCACTAGTTTTCCATACAATAATAATCAATTGGTCAAATGCCAACTACAAAAATGAATGATGGATCTTCCTTCCTTGGTTGAATAGGCCGGCCTGCTTACTATTTACTAACAAGCAATAACAACCTCGAATACTGATTGCCTTTAAACAAGGAGACTACGATCGATGATGACATGAGTTACTAATTGATAATAATCATACAACAATTGCTAGCAATTCAAGTCACTTTCTTGAACAGGATAATTGGAGTATATGTAATAATAAAAATCATTCAGTGCTACAGTATGAATTATTATTATTATTATTATGATTTTACTTGCTATTAAAAAAGAGCAAGATCATACTATATACTGTGTAAACTGTTTAACGAATTCTGGCAAAAACTCAGTCAAATAGAAATAATAATAAAAGGGAGGTCTGCTAATGAAAGCTGCATAAATAATGGAGGTTGCATTCATGGCATTGCTTTTTTATCACACTGACATTTTTTTTAAATTTATTTTGAATAAATGAATGAATGAATGCATGTTTAAAGATTTGCAACTCTTTAATAACTCATACATACACCTGCATCCATAATTATATCTCTAGCTTTCATTCTACTCATTTATTTTTCTCTGCTTTTTTTCCTGGTTATTAGACTTTATTTTTTTACTTTTAACAGATAAAAAGAGGTAAAGACAAAATTGGAGCATACTCATCATATTGTTCTTAAGAAATCGATCACACTACAATATATTTAAATTGGAGATTTATCTTATTAATAATAAGGTTTTCATAACCCATTTAATTGCTACGTGTTCTAGTCTTGAGGGAAAAAAAGTTGGTCGATCATATAATTAATAAGGGTTGCTATATAAGTTCTAATAAGTACAATATTTATAGTTTAACGTAGGACCAACCGACCAACAACGTGACTTAATATGTAGGCAAAAGCTAACGAGTGTTCCCAGTGCGTTAGATAAGAGAACTAAAAGTGGAAATATTAAAGGAATATAAACATTAACTACACTGATTGACGCGTGATTTTGGCATACATTTCAAAATTTATACCATTTTAGAAAATGTATTTAGTTCTTAACTAATGCCCCGAGACACCCATTAGCAATATCGTTCTTTGATTCTTGGAGTTGAAAAAGATTATGAAGGAAAGGGGTGTTGAGAGAAATGATCATGAATTCCACATTTTACAAATGACTGGTTTCCGTAATACTTATTGTCTTCCTTTCACGTGAATAATAACAATGATTTGTTGATGAACTAGTGTTCATGTGGAAGAAAGAGGAGTACGAAAATTGTTTGAAGAGAAATCACCTCGGTTATTAGATGTTTCTATTCCAAGTGAGATTTACATGGTTGAATAACCACAAACTTGGAGAACTATTCATGCAATATGAACACGCGAATATGAGTTTCTAATTGATGCTTCAGTCTTTACAAACTGAGTACCTCTTCCTCATGCAACTAGGGAATCACATACTTCGTATTAAAAGGCAGCAACATTTAAACAATCACTTACTACTGTATTATATTTGTAAATTGTTGCATAACATCTCCCATTTGTAATTTTAAAATATATCTAATGGAAAAATTCATTCCAAAATAAGGAATGACATAATAAAAGATAAAAACATGCAATTACTTTGTACGTATGGAAGGAGACAAACAATTGTATCACATATTTATGGATACACGAATCAAAGTACTCATCCGTATATAATAATTGTTGAACCATAAAAATAAAATATCAACATATAATAATTAATTAAAAAGAAATCGATATTTGGGGTCCGTTATTTTAAGTGAAAACAAGAGAAACTAAACTAAACTGAAATGAATTGTTTATAAAGAAGAAAATTTAACTTTAGAAATTAAATTGAAATAAATTGTTCATGACATGAGAGAAGAAAATAAACTTAGATAGACTAAATTTAATTGAACTGAAAATAAGCCGAAATAAAGAAAGCCTTGTTGGTAAAAGGAGTTATGATTGGGTGGTGGCACCAATAATATGATACTCCGTATTAAGGTTTGAAGAAAGGTAATGGAGGGTGGGGAGCTAAAGAGGAAATCGTAAAAAGGAAGTGAGTACAGTAGTTGTACGTTATAATGTAAGATTGTTCATACATTTAGTAATGATTGTATTTTATGATCTATCTTGTGATGGATGAGACTTTCTTTATTTGAGTAATACTTTAAGGCTTTCGGTATACTCCATGCCTAGCACAAATAACAATTCTAAAGAAATATACTCTTTTCATATTTTTTATTTGCTCAGTCTCGACATGATTTACGTAATGTACTGGAAAATTGTCCATTACTACCAAAGTTTGGAAAGTTATTGTGACACCGTCGCATTTTTTTTTATTTCTAGACCTATTCATCCAGGCAATTTTTGTTGACTCATGTCAAAAGTACCATTCTGACGCTAACTGATTTTAAATTGATCATTATGTTGATGCTCAACGTCGAAAAATGTCGGAAAAGTTATCAGCCAACGCCGAAACAATTCCCTTGACATGGGTAAACAACAAATTACCTAATTGTGACGGTTTTGGACAAAAATTATACGATTCTTTGTCACAAAAACACTCCAAACTTTGGCAGTTATGGACATTTTTCGTGATATATTTGACTCGTAAATAAATATGTGAAAGTGAAACATATAACATATTGTTAAGATAATATTTAATCTGTCACAATATTAGAATAATGTGTTTTGAGTATATATTTACTTACAAAGAAAAGTCGAATACTACATACTTCGCACTCCGTACATACTTTGAATTGTTTTAAATTTTGCCTGAAACATGAAAAAATAATATCACAAGTTAAAAAAAGACAAAAAGTTAATATTAATAAAATTGAAGAATATTACTAACACACATAACAATATAAAACGTCTGAATTAGAAAATACAAATTCTGTGAACATTATGATACATAAGAAGCAAATAAATAGCCTAATACTTTTTCCGATCCATTATAATCGCAACGTTTGTAATTTTCCACTATTTATAGTTAGTCATATCACTATACAAAGTAACAAATTTTGGGTTTTTACATGTAAATTAATATAGTCATGTGAGCTATCGTGTATTCGTTTAAATTTGTACTCTTTTACAATCTTTTTTTCTATTTTTTGAAAAAGTTATACTAAAGATATTTGAAATACTATGTACTCGTAAAATTATGTATTGGTAGGTATATCTGGCAAAAACAAACCCGGGCCAATTCTGATCTGGATACTGACCCGAAAAAGTTGGGTCATGATCGAAATTTTGACTGAACCGTCAACCTGTTTTAGAATATTGACCAATCTGTTACGGATTTGACCGATTTATCTAGTATAATTACTTATAAATGTGTTTAATTATGTACAAATCACAAATATTCGTCAAAGTAATAAATGTAAATTTGCAAAAGTTCACTTGTTGCAAGATAAAGGAAGCAAAAGAAAGTTTCGATAAAAATTACTGGTGAGTATGATCAAATTATGCATTTTTTACCTTTTGAAGCCCTAATACTTAGACCATCTTTGAAATAATAATTTTTATTAGATTAGACAAATATATAGTTTAATGAATATATTTCTACTTAGTTTAGTCACATATACATTTTTAAGTCCTAAAAACCTTATAATGATCTAATTTTTGCGAAACAGCAGAGGAAAAAAAAAAAGCGCTAAAAAAAACTTGACCGACCGACCTGTTACCGAAAATATTGGGTCATGATGAACAAAGAAATTCAACCCATTACCGAAAAATGACCGACTTGTAAATTCCGAAACTAGACATTGACCGACCGATTACAACCTGACCGATCGATTTGCTAGGTATAGTTTGACAGGTGTGAAATTGAAAACATGAGATGAATTATTAAGGAAATAGTTCTGGTGAAAAAAGCTCATCGATGACCATACACTACACAAACAAAAGTGAATAGAAATGTTATTGTTTTATCCTTGTGTCTTTTATTATAAATACACTATAGTAAATAGGAGGTAAATTGTTCTTGTGAACTACCCATGTACGAAGTACCAAACGTCTATACTTTTTTTTTTCTTTTACAGTTAAATATTTTATATGGAGAAATCACATACATTTCCTTGAAAAAAAATAGGATTCCCACAAATATGGGAAGAAGTTTTTTTTTTTTTACCCAAAGTCTCTCGATTGGTCATTTAAAATTCTGGCGATTTCCCTTTACATTAAAAAATATTCAAAAAAATTATGAGGAAAATTAAATTTTCATAAATTGTAATTTAATTTGAACTACTCCCTCCGTTCCAATAAATTTATGCCATAATGAATAGTGAGAACTATTCATTAATAGCGAGAATCTTTTAAATTCTCGTCAATATGTAAGAATGAATATAGTCAAGTGTGGTCTTGTTAGAATCGTATTAACAAGTAGTTTATTAAATCCAATTATTTTTTTATAATTTTTACTCATGTATAATTAAAGATATTTCATTTGTAAATTGTGCATTGACAAACGTGTAAAGTAGAAGTGACAAGAATTTAATGAAATAGAGGGAGTAGATTAGTTCCCATGCGATGCACGGTTTTATTAAAAAAAAATAAAAACTATTTTATAATTAAAATTCATTAAATATTTATAATAATGATAGATGAAAGTTGATGACGGGATGTTAAAAAATCTAACTAAGTTTTTTTTCCCATAATTTATCATAGAAAAAATTGTAAATTATCACCTCTCAAATCACCCACAATGATTTTACCACCCTTCTTTATTTTAAATAACCACCCCTAAAAGTGAAAATCATTTACGYAGTATAAAACACCACTTGAAAGGTTTTAATTTCTTATGTTTTTAACTTTTATGAGTGGTTATTTCAAATAAATTAAAAAAGGTGGTAAAATCAAATTAATTTAGATGATTTTGAGGGGTGATTATTTACAATTTATCATTTAACATATCTCTTCACRAWATWTTTATAAATGTTTTTTAATTGGGTGTCTTGGACACTTCGACAATCTTATAATTTTATCATATGATATATTCGTATTAATATTTTATGCTCCCTCCGTACCCTAATGAATAGAGGTGTTAATTTTCGACCCATCCGACTTGAAAATTTTGAATAACTCGGCCTGCATGTAACGAATTTTGATAATCTTTTTGGGATTTTTTTTGACCCATTTAAACTCATCTCTTTAAAACCCGCTAAACTCATTAAACTCGAGTCATTTCAACTCGGTGGGTTAAGAACCTTTTAATATTTTTGTTTGATTTGTAGATCAGATAATTTTTATCACGTTAGACTACTAAACTTTTACTACTGTATCAAATTTTGAAATTGTCATTTTGATGGTTTATTTGTAGATTTTTTTTTATAAAAGACACTATTTATCAATTCTTGTTATTCAATTACAAATTTAGAATTTTTTTTCAAAAAATGATGTTATAAATATCACATTAGGAACACACACACACACACAAAACCATGATCATCATAAAATCTCTAAACCCGCTGGGTCAATCCAAAATCTTAAAATGGCACCAAATAACACAATCCAACCCAATCTGAACCGCTCTGTTTGACACGTCTACTAATGAAGTATGTATATTACGGAGTACTTATTTAGATATATTAGTTTTTTTAATAAACTAATATGGGAAGAAGTTTTTTTACCCAAATTCTCTCGACTGATCATTTAAAAATTCTGCGTTTCCCTTACGTTAAGAAACTATTCAAAAAATTTAGAAATTAAATTTTCATAAATGTAATTAATTTGAATTTAAATCGGTGGAGTCAATTTAACTCTACTCATCCAAACAGGCAAACTAATCGAAGTATTGCACTTGTATGCTATTTTTGAACTTATTTTAACTTATTTTGTGGTGAGATAATATTTGTTTTTTCAATAAATTTTTTGTTATTTGAAATTATCTACTAAATATACTTATATGAGTTTATTTGTTCTTAAAATTAATTGAACGTTAAACACAGTCCGTTATATAATCTCAATATATACCTAATCCTATTCCTTTATACGATATTACAACTAATTGAAAATGATGCGTAATTGTTAAAAATAAATCACTCAAGTACCTTTATCGCATCCGTTTTAGTACACTCTAGCTTAGGGGCAAAAAAGCATAAAGGATTATGATTGGAATAGGATTGAATATATAAACATGGATTACCTTATAAAAGATAAAATAACAAGTGGACCACACCACACCATACATAGTAGTAGTATGTAGTAGGGGGTGAAAGAGAGAGGAGAGAAGAGAGACTAGTGTAGCGAGATTAGTAGTAGTTAGTGTGTGTAAATACACCATTATAAGACACAATATAGGCATAGGGGACATGGTGAAAGAGAGAGCGAAGCAGTAGGAGGATAAATTAGACAAAGGCGCCCGAAAATATAGGGGTTGTGCAATACAAAAGCCATTTTTATTCACTTCTACTTTTGTTTTTTTTCTCTTTTTCTTTTTTTTTTGTTGTAAAAAAA
Source organism: Bassia scoparia (assembly GCA_008642245.1). Lineage (NCBI taxonomy): Eukaryota > Viridiplantae > Streptophyta > Magnoliopsida > Caryophyllales > Amaranthaceae > Bassia > Bassia scoparia. The sequence goes on along the minus strand of SNQN01008696.1, from coordinate 15,430 downwards.
ATATACGAAATATTAAATTATTTTTTCAAATTTGTATCCAACGACTCTCCTTGCTCATCAGTACACCACTCACTCCACGTCCGTCTCTCTCACTCCACTATGATTAATGAGATGAGATAGATAATATCAATTCACATTTTTTTAATTTTCTTTTGTTTGTTTCATCTCTCATACAACATGTACTTGTTTCTCATGCCTACACATTCACAGCCTCACTCACAGCAGGAGCAGCAAAGGCAGCACTGCTGCAGCAACAGCTATCAGATCTGGCGAGCACTGACTGCAGCAAACCAAAGCAACACTCTTTTGCAGATCACAACAACATGAGAAAAAAGAAAGCTATAATTCATCTTCTTCACTTCCTTTCCAAAACAAATATCCCAACCCCCCTTTTTTATTTTATTTTATTTATTTCATTTTTGAAAAATAAACTATAAATTTATTAGCTGTACTTGTGTTGTGTAATACCACTTCATAAAGATTTCATCTCTTTCTTTCACCCAAAAGCACAAAAAGAAATTAATAAAATTTCATCTTTCATTCATTTTTTTCAAATTCCCATTTCAGAAAAAGTTGAAATTATCTAAATACCCTTTTGTTCATTTTCATCCCAAAACCACAAGAAAAAGAAAAATTTCATCTTCTTCATTTTCTCCAAACCCCATTTCAGAGAAAAATAAAAATAAATCTGTATCTCTTTTTTCTTACTTAGTTTCATCCAAATATATAAAAAAAAAAGAAAAGAAATTTGATTTGAACCTTAATCTTCAAAAACCCCCCTTATTTAGAGGAGAAGAAAACCAAATCAAATTCAAATAAAAAAGAGTGGATGTGAACAAGTGAAGTGAGTTAAGAGTTTGTTCTCTGCAATTGCAGTGAGTTGCAGGTAGAGTTACCTGTCGTTATCCTAAGTTTAGTTCCCTTGTAGCAATTTCACAACCTCCCATTTTCTCTTCTTCTTCTCTCTCTAAAAAATCTCGACTTTCCTTCACCTCGCTGTTCACTCATTCTGCTAGTGCTTATATGGGTGTCTATTGACTTGAACACTTTAACGAGGATGAAGAGATACTTTCCAAACCCCCAAAATTTCCAGATTCTAACTTTCAACAATGTCACCTCAAAATTCATCATTCATCATTCACTTCTTCATCTTTTTTGTATGGAGTCTGTGCATGCTGTGCTGGTTCCTCTCATCACTTTGCCGCAAAAAAGTTTAGTGTTTGTTAGTTTACTTACTCTCAAGGTCATATTGAAAACAGCAACAACAGTCTAGCCAAAATACAGCATAATTTGCTCTGAATTGATTTCTCTTGTGGTTAATAGTAGTTATCATAATAGCCAAGTAAATTAATGCTTGATTCCTATCCACAATCATATTTCCTTCTCACGTTTGTTTCGTGTTCTTGATGTTAAGCTTCATGTAAGTTTCACTTTATTTATTTATCTTTAACTCTATTAAGTTTGTTGCTTATTTAATTAAGTGTGTTAATAGTTTTTTGTGATGTTTGTTGGATTCAATTGTATTTCAAATTCTGGCACAATTGGTTTAATTCTGGTAATGCTGTTCTCCTACTTGTTGGTTCTAAGTTATGTTATTGATTTTTTTCTTTATAAAAACATTTGTGGAATATATTGTTTTGTCAATATGGGATTTGGTTCTTTTTGCTTTTAAAAAAGATTGTTTTAAGTACTTTGGGTGTTGATTGTTTTCTTAAATATGTTGTGATTGATGTTGGTTTGAGTAGTAATGTATTTTGGGTATTATTTATCTTGATATGGAAATTAGTTGTGTTATAATCTTTTGTTCGTTCAAAATTGGGTGGTTTGTAATTGTGGAGATAATTAATTAATCATTGATAATGTCAGTCCATTTGTGTAGGGCGGAAATTGCAACAATGGTTTTGCTCAAGTTTCTCTAATCCCAAAAGCCAGTAATTTTGAATTAATCATCATTCTTATATGGGAAATGTTCTTAACTACTTATGACTTTTCTGTGGTATTTCAGAAAAAGGCGAATGAATGTACTACCACTCTAATTTATTAACATATTTTAATTAATTCACATTCATGTTCCTAATCAATTAGATCAAAATCTTTAGATCCTAATGATTTGCGCTTTACATTAAACAATGTTCTGACTGTGCATTGTATTGCATTGCTTTGCTGCTTGTAATTGGGGCAGATTGAGGAGAAATTGAAGGAAAATGAGACTGATGTTGAAGGSGATGAGGAGGATTTTGAGGATGTTGTCAAGCCCACAACACCTCATATGTTCTGCAAGACTCTCACTGCCTCCGATACCAGCACCCACGGTGGATTCTCTGTCCCTCGCCGTGCTGCTGAGGACTGCTTCCCTCCCCTGGTAAATTCACCTGCATTGGCGCATTCGGGTTAATTTGCTTGCTTAATTTTGGGATTAAATGATGGGTCTTTTATGCATTTGACAATGTTATTTGTTTTTCAGAAAATTCTTAATGGTTTTATTTTTTCCAATATGMTATAGGATTACAAGCAGCAGAGACCATCTCAGGAGCTTGTTGCAAAAGATCTGCATGGATTAGAGTGGAAATTTAGACACATTTACAGAGGTACATTGGAGGTTAGGGGCATTAAGTTCAATTTTCTAGACCTTAGGTCAATAATTTATACTTGGGTCTACAATATCAAGGTCAATGTTTTCTAGAAAATAGTGACATTAATTACCATATTGTCTGTCTAGTGTTATACTGTTGTTTGTATGAAAGCTTCAAAGGTTTAAAAATGGCTAATTTCTAGAAATTTAATATATGGTCTAATTGAGAATTGGGGTTCTACTGTCTTAACATGGTCTAACACACGATGTCTCCAAATGTATATATTCAATAATTTGTTGCTTAAATGTATATATTCAAGAAGTTGGTTCTTTCAAATGTGAAGACCACTTTTGGTGGACTAATTATTGTTGATTTTGTAGTTGAATATGGTTTTTACTTTCACTCATCAAATGTGTTGTTTGCTGTGTTGYAACAGGCCAGCCTCGCAGGCATTTGCTGACGACAGGYTGGAGTGCATTTGTGAACAAGAAGAAGCTAGTTTCTGGAGATGCCGTGCTCTTCCTCAGGTGCTTACTGTTTTTGATTTATATAAACTTTGTCCCTGAAAATTGGTTTGAATCTTGTTCTTATCAATGTATGTTTTGGGGATTGTAGAGGTGGCGATGGAGAGTTGAGGCTGAGGAACCGAAGAGCGTATTCAACTGAAGGGGCCTGCATCTTTTCTGGTCTGCTAATAGATCCATAGTGATAAAAATTAGTTTCACGGCTGCATTTGTATGCAATACCTACTCGACGTGGTTTTATAAGTGTCTGCTTTTTTACACAAAAAACCAAAGGTATTGTGATTTTTGCAAAAAGCTGTGTGTGGTCTCAAAGTCCACCGAGATTAGTTGTAATTGAAAATGTTTAGTCTCTCTTTTGTAATTCTCTAATTACGGAGTATTTCATATAGTATTTGTCATTCACTATGCGTTGCTCATTATTTCATATGCAAACTTTACCCCGCAAATTCACTTCCCTGATCTAAATGCCATGTGTGCCCTTTAAAGTTATCCAGTGCTTGGTTTTAGTCGTTGCCCATAGTCTAAATATAACAAATATATAGATTTGGTCGCGCTGGTGTTATCCAGTGTTGTGTCTCTCGCTATTGAGCAACTTACTTATTTTGTACGCAAAAAACTATTGAACTTATCGGCATTTCTCCGAAACTGTGTTTTTCCTTATAAAAGAATAGAACAAAGTTGAGAGGAAATAGCCCTTTCTCCTCTGGACTGTCATGCAGAGATTATGTTCATCGGTGCTTTTATTTTTTTTCTTGGAAGCTTTCTGTTAAATGCTTGCAATACATAGTTATCTTGTGTGTGTGCGTTAGTAGAAGTCTTAGTTAATGCAACTTGACCTACCTTCTCTTTTAGTCGGAATAGTTTGTAATTAAAATGAAAGTGTCTCTCTTGCACCGCGAGTTCCACTTACAAGTTATGACTCTATACCTACGGTCAATTTGGGTTTTGTACTGTGTTCTGGTCAATTTGGGTTTTGTACTGTATTTGGGCCTATTTTAGCCGAATGAACTAGCATAGTCCACGTACAAAGATTAAAACTGTGAATTTCATTTGAACAATCTTATCATCTTGTAGGGCAAACTCATCTGAGTTTATTGTACCTTATCGGAGGTACTTGAAGAGTTTGGATACTTCTTTCACTGCTGGTATGAGGTTTAAAATGCGGTTTGAGGCAGAAGATGCTGGTGAAAGAAGGTTGGAAATGCCTTTTCTTTTCAACTGCAACTTCATTGTTCTCTTTTGCGTTGATCTCATATTAAAAGTGCTCCTGCAACAGGTACACTGGAGTAGTTACTGGAATGGCTGAGTTGGATCCTCATAGATGGCCTGGTTCGAAATGGAGATGCCTAATGGTATGCAAGTACTGGATACCCCTTTGATTATTGCTTTTGTTGAAGGTCTTCAGTTTTTAAAAACTGTGGTTGAATGTCATATATTGGTATCTTTGTTGCCTCTTGCAATCCTTGTGCATTTYCATGGACTTGAGGAGAACCTGTATGTTTCATCATATTAGGCAGTCAATTGAAGGAGATCCAGTATTCCAGTTTTATTTGTAAGATCTGTCCTTTCAGAAACCCATAATTTTCCTTTGTTTGTTGTTTAATGTCCATACTCGGTGTTTGAAAGTACAGGGTATAAAAAAACAAAATGAAACATTCTAGATGTGATAAAAATTCTTTTCGTTTGTTTGTTGTTTAATGTCCATACTCGGTATTTCTACGGCTATCGATTGGAGGCATTGATTTGTGAGAATGAACGAAATATGATGGTTCTAAATAGGAAATTCTTTCCTTCCATAGTGGAGCCTTAAACTTGATAGACTTTAGTTGTTGAATTGTGTAAATCATTTGGGATTAAATGTTGTTTTCTTTGTGGTATGAGTATTCAGTTTTCTACTAAACTTCAAGGCAACACTAAAATTTGATACCTTCTGAGGTTGTGCAATTGCTTTATACTTGTGTAGAAAAAAAGTAAAAGAGAGATAACAGAAAGCAGAAAGATCTTGTCAAATTAGTGCGCCATTAGTCAGAGTTTAAGGATAAAACAACAATACTAGGTTGTAAATCTTAAACACTCGTCATAATGTCACAGGTAGGTGGTGATGTTGAGGTACGCCATGGCAAGTTTCTCCATGGGATTGAACCAACTGGTTCTTTCCAAGCCTAGAACATTATGGCTCTGGCTTAAAGAGGAGCAGATGGCTTGCCGCTAACAAACCAGATTTTCCAATTCCAGGTAACCTTTTTATCCCAGGACATTATTGACACTCTTTATCTTGTTTACTCAAACTTAGCGTACTCATGTGAGTGTTAGACAAGTCTCATGATTACATGTCTCCAGTGTTCTATTCAGTTCTGATTGTGAAATAATCAAAGTGGTCTAAAGAAGTGTCAAAGTTCTTGTATCTAACAATAGTATTGAGGTGAAATGTGAATCCAAGTAACATACATTTTATCATTAATTTCAGATGATGGAGCCGACTAAATGAGTGTTGTACTATGCTCTATGCAGGTGGAGTTGGAATGCCAGACTTTGGGAATCCTTAGATACCGGAAGTCTTGCAAGGTCAAGAAAAGTTGGGTTTCTGTTCTGTCTTTGACGGTAATGAAACAACACCCTCATCACACCCCATCTGATCCAGGAAATGCTTTTCAAGCTCTCTCTCCTAAGGTGATTTTGG
>SNQN01008695.1:17509-28154 GCA_008642245.1 Bassia scoparia | reverse complement strand
CTATCTCATTTTCTACTAACTTGGGTCACTCTCTTAGAGCATTCTTAACCATGAACAAAATAAATTGTTTATGGTTTTTTCTCTAACTTGCTCTCTCATCCACAAACAAATATATCTAACTTTCTCCTTCTTAACCATGAACAAAAAAAAGAATTATTCATGTTACTATTTACCTACCCCACCTCATTTTAACTTTTATTAAAAATGCAAATACTTAAATAAACAATTAACATGATTAATACGACCGTTGGTAATTTTTTTTTAAAAAAAATTACAAGTAAAAAGTTATTAACGTTACAAAATTGTAACGTTAATATAATAAGCCGTTAGAAATGAGCCACTGATACGAAGACAAGTGGCGCACCATGGTGTGTTCACTATTTATCTTATGACTTGCTTTTTTCTTTTAATTTTGCAAGTTGTACTGCTCTTCATTATTATATTGGACGAACAATTTTCGTCCAATTGTTCATTTTGTTCATCTCACACTTCCATTGTTTACCCATCATTAAATTGATACAGTAAAACAAAGTAATTATTTTCATCCATTGTTAAGGATGCTCACAATGGTGAGCAACCTCAAATCTATTTTTTCTACTATTCCTATGTCCCACCATATATATTATAGGAAAAATTGAAATAAATAATCCCACCTTTTGATGGTTTTCCCATAATAATCCTACATGAACTAAATTTTTAATTAATCCCAACTTTATACTCAATCAGCTCAAAATAGGTCATGACCGATTTTGTTAAATTAATAACCTGTTAAATAGGTTACCTTCACCGCGTGTCGCGTTTTGATTGGTAGAAGTTTGAAAAAAAAAACAAAAAAAATCACTCACCACCATCACCTCGCGCAATTACTAACAAAACACCACCACCATCTCAACCACGCTTGAGCTTGATTTGCAGCGTTAGACTGAGGGTGAGTTGGTGCCTGGTGAAGCAAAGGTGATGATTATTTGAAGCATGATTCATGATGATATCGTCACACCATAACAACCAATCAACAATCAAAGAGTTCTTCAATTTCCCTTCTATAATTTGGTCAATGCTCTCTTCAATTAATTACATCAAATTAAGCTCGGGGCATAGCTACAATTAGTGTTAGCACTTATCAAATCGATTAACAAATTTTGGGGGAAAATATTAATAATCTTGTGTAATTTACAAGGAATCAACTTTGTTTCTAAAATATGAATGTTCTACCATACGTAAAACATTTACAAGGCTGGTGCGGCTGGATTGTGACGGTGGGCTGTTGCAGTGGGAAGTGACAGCTCTGGGCAGTAAGGGTCAACAGGGTCTAGTTGTTGACTTGTTGCTATTTGGACATTGTAGCAATTTGGTTATTAATTCACTAATGAGGGTAGTCTTTCGTGGTTGATAATTTCACATTGCATTTAGGAGGAAGCTATGTAAAGAAAAGGTTTTTTTTCCAATTAATGTGTTAAGTGGAGGAACTTAAGTGCAGGTTGTAGGTCACAAAACCCATTTAGAGGATATTAGGGTGTTAGTTGGGATTAATCTAAAATTGTTCTCACGTGGGATTATTAGGAGAAGACCACCAAAATGTGGGATTATTTATTTCAATTTTTCCTATATTATATCCTCTATCTATCTACTATTTATTTAATTAAAATTGTTCGGAAAAAAAAACTGATGAGACACCTCGTACAGTCGTACGACTGAGGTACTTCATGGTATGTGCTACTCCTCACAATGGTGAAGTTGCTCACAGCTCCCCCCTTGGGACGAGTAACCCAAAATCCCCCACTGTGCATGATGTGAGACTAAAATATTTTTGTTTTTCTTGCATATAAAAGTGTCAATTTTAACTTTTAAAGCAACCTCCAACAATGAAATATTATATATAAAGTGTGAAAAATAAAATCATGAGCTACAACAATGATTGTAGGAGAAAAAATCATTGGGTGATTTTTTCATGTATCTCCGTCTTTTTGAGAGAGCGAGTTGGGTGATGGATCAATCATGGGTGGGCCCAACGCTATCATACTCGGAGCATCTAGAAGTTTTTTTTCGCCAGTTTTATCCAAACGACGCGTTTTGGCTACCACGAAAACGACGTTGTTTGCTCCTTTGGAGGGGGAAGAAAATTTAAGAGGCTGACAGTGGCAGTGAACGCGGACCAATCGTGCGCTGCACGTCAGTTCTTTCTGGGTTATTTAATTTTAACCCAAGTGTTATAGTTGTTTTCGGCCATTTTCAACCCTTATTAAAAAAAAGTTTTTTTTTAAAAAAAATACAAAATTCATTAATTTTCAAGAGCTATAAAGACACCAATATTGCATATATTCTTCAATTTCAATTCATCTTCCTAAATCCTTTTTTATTCTCAAGAAAATTTCCAAATTCGTTTTTATTTCCAAAAAAATAGTAGAAATCGAAAAATTCTACAAAGATTTCACAAAAAATCTAAAATATCTTTAATTATTTAGGAGTTGGGAAAATCAAGATAATGAAGTTTGTTTATCAGTGGAACGTCGTTCGTCAATCATGACAATTATTTGGTCGAAGATATGGCTTGCGTGACAACAAATTCATTATCGTTGAACAGATGATTTGATTGAACACGTTTGGAAATTGAATAGAAGAAGTGGTAAATTCCAAATTACATGATCTATTGAACACATTGGAGAATGATAGAAGAAGTGGCAATCCAATTAATGAATCTACAATGTGTTGTAAATTTATAAGTTAATTTAAGATTTTGCCGTATATGTTTTTAACATTTCACTTGAAAGGGTTTTTCCTATTTAAGGCTCTTAATTGAATTTAAAGTGTATTCACGTTACATTATGCATATTATTATGTCATATTAGTCTCTTATTTTAATCACACGAATTAAAACAATTTTAATTAACTTAATTTCTTGCCAATTTAAATACGAATAATTGTTCGAGGATTACTCTTAAGTTGATTATATATGCTAATAATCCGAAAAACTTTAATTAATCCTGAAATTAATATGATAGTGCGCCCCGAAATACAAATTAAAACGGATTTTGTTAATTAATCGTTTTAATTAATAATCGAAAAATAAAAATTAATCTGAAATTACATAATATCGAAGTTAAATATGATAACGCTAATCCGAGAAAATACAAATTAAACGGATTTATGTATTAACTTGTGTTATATAATCAACCCGAAATATAAGTAATGCCACGATAATTGAAATTAAACGTAACTAACTAAGCACTTAATCTCCGATCTAATTATGTCGGAATTCGACATAATTGTCATTAGACAACAATAAATAATAACAAATTGATGAGTTGGAAGTGAAGGAAAGTGTTGTTGGGGTTTAAAGTTAAAAGTATGAGAGAGAGGGACGATGACATTTTTTTTTTCATTTTGTGTGATTTAAAAATTTCTTTTGAAATGGAAAAAAGAAGGAGTGAGAAAGTGTTAGAAGAGAGGGATGAATGATTTTTTTTCATTGTTGGAGGTGCTCTAATTGTAGAGGTTAATTTTAACTTCCCCAACATAAACTATTCAAATCGTTGACATGTCAATTGCTTAGAGTAATGCAAGTTGTTTAATTTGTTGATATGATTGAAATTGCTTACTAACACAATTTCATTTGATTGAGAATTTACGTATCTTTTCTTTTCAATAGTCATCGAATTTGAATGATAGTAGGGAGCTAAGATATCAAATTGTGATGAGTTGGTAGATGAATTCTTTTAAAGAATGTCATCYGAAGCCAAGTACGGGAAAAAAATTCAACTTGAGTTGCACATTTAATTTATCATGGATGAGTTTCCCAATAAAATTGGTATTTACATACGATGAGACTTGAATTTGAAATAGTTCTTAAGCAACATCAAACTATATAGGTTGGTAGATGAAGTCTTGGCAAAACATTTTATTACGAGTACATCAAACTATATAGGTTGGTACATAAACCATCTAGCTCTAAAAATTGAAAGAAATCACCAGGAAGGATCTTTAGCAAATTTTTAAAGAAAATATCAAACATAACTCTTAGCACTATGAATAAAAACTAAATATTTATTACGAGTACATTGATTTGCTCGTGATTTTGTAAAAAAATTTACACATTTTATTACAGACATTTGTTGCATCAACAAGACTCAACATGTTACAATTTACAACCAAGATTKAAGCTGCAAAGCCTGCAATAAATAGAGTTTAAGAGCTGGTTCAATAAAATGTCATTTTTGAAGTTACTTTTCATTTCATCTTCTCATTCACATAGAAATGTACAACGTATGCTGAGAATCTGAGATAAGTTTTACAGTTTTAACAGATCCTGGTGTAGATGCTGAATGCAAAATATTCAAAGTTTACAGAGTCGTTCTCCTCCACGAGTCTTGGACTTTGCAGGCTAAAATGTCTTCATTATAAGCAACTGATCAACTGTCCTTGAGCTACCTATCACGAAACACACAAATTAAATAACGATGCCAAACCGAAGGGTTTACCGTTTATAGAAGAATAAGAATAATATGATCACTGGTTTAAAAAAGGCTTGGTGATTACAAAGCACAATTCTTTGTTATGCAGTACTGATTCTACAGTGCTGCAACAACTCTATTTAACTACTTACAAAATGAACAGGTTGGATTAGTTAAAGAGATAGATTAATTGAGCAAGCTGAGATAATGGCAATTTATCTCAGCAGTTAATCTCAGCTTGAAAGTTCAACATGTTCAGACAATATTGAGAAAGTCCTGTGTCAGTATGTTACTCAGAAAGTTCTGTGTCAGGAATAGAAGGGTAAATTGGGAAATATTGTTGAATGCTCAAACAATTCTTTCAAAACTTCCCAGTAAGGACATACGATAAGTCGATAATTTAACCAAAGCACCAACAATGCAATGTAGCAGTGATGCAATCTGAACAAGATAAAGTAAGGCTTCATATTAAATCAAGAATGAAAGATAAACAACATACTAATATAGCTACCCATAAACTTTAGCCCAAATCAGAGTTCTGAAGGATATCACAAATCATGCAAGGGTTTTTCAAGAGTGAACGATATCGGAATGGAAATTGAAGAGAAGCCCTAAGGGATCATCCACTGAACTCAATATGACCACAGCTGATATAGAGCCCAAGTTGTTTGTCTAAAGCTATTCCATAACTTGTGCCCATTATACTCTCTCTAACAAGTGCAGAAATTCTCAACAATAATACTGTTGTTCACCTTTGTTCAATCAACCTCTCAGTGCCTAAAAGGATACATGTTGACTCCCAAGACTACAAATTCAAAGACTTCAGATTGTCCGATAAATATGGTAATTTATGGCCATTCTATGCCTTTCGGACCAACATGAGAATCCAGAATCGTACTCAGAATTGAAGGAATAATATATCAATCATCAGTGACAGGACATCATAGGATAACCTACACATAAACAGACAGAAAACTTGATGCATGCCAACAATTGTCTTGCTCAATTAGACAGCAACTCCTCAAATAAACCTTACCATTAAACCATAATAGAAGTAATTGATGAATAATTGAAATTTATAATTATCTAAGTTACAATTACTCATGGTATTCAAATAGATATCATACTTAGCAAGTTTTGTCACTCTGTGCAGGCAGCATGGAGATAGATTAAGCTGGGAACGATCAAAGACAGTCTGGGAACCAGATATATTCTGTCATTAGCCAGAGTAGAACATAGTAACCCTAAAACCCCTTTATGTTTAATCTTGAAGAACATTTAAAAAAGATCAGACAATCAGAAGAGAAAATATTCAAAATTAAAGCCAGCGAGGTAAAAAGTTACCCTCAGAAGTCTACAGAAACAAAATATAAGCTCCAAGCCTCCAACAGAAACACTCTAGAAGCACAAATGAGCAATTATATCAAAGCACATTAACAAGTAACATTCAGTTGTGGATGATTCTGAATAGGAAACGGTAATAATGAAACTTCTAAAAAAAAGGGAATGAGAAATTTAGCCACAGGCTCTCTCAAATACAGAATACTTACAGTCTTACAATACCAAGTTTAATTAACTTATGATTATGCAGTGCTATTAAAATCCAAATATGTAATTAAACATTTAAGAATTCAAAGTTATACCAAAACACTGAAGAAAGTAGGCCTAATTTATAGCAATCAAACCAGAATTAATTAACACTAATTAGTAGCTGTAGTCCAGTAGCTGTGCTAAAAACCATGTTAGAAAGAAGCTAGTGGGGTGACACTAGCACTAATGGAGTAAGCAATAAAAATGGCATTCCTGCTCTTCAAGAGGTAAGCTCTTCAGATACTATAGATTATCCCACAAATCACAAGATTTTCATTAAGCACATCACTCTAACAGATTCCAAATTACAAACTCTTAGCAAAAGACTGATTTGACCTTCTAACCCACACAACAAACATTTAGAGGAATAATAGCTAATTCCCCTTCTATCGTTTCCCTTTCTATCTAGCATAAGTGTAGACAATACTGTAGAATATCAAAGGCTTAAGATGGTTTCCTGCACAGAGTTCATAAAAACTCAGGTGATTGTATATACGTTTAAATGATAGGGACCATGATGAGCAGCATGCTTTCACATAGCCACAAAATAATGAATGCTAGAAATCCCATGGCCTAATAAGATCAGACGACCATCATCATCCATACATCATAGTTGAAATCCAACTTAAATACCAAGGACTCAAAGTATAACACAACTGGGTCTTGAGATTGGAGTTTTCAAGAGGCAAGCAGGTAACTACTTTAAAAAACATAGCGTTTAACATTGTGTTATTGACCTTCTTTCTTAAACCTTAAATGTTCCTCAATCTTGTCCTGGAAATTTCCTTCCCCATTGAACGATGGAATATCACCACACAGCTCTCAGCAGTCAGCAAGAAGCAATTTTCACAGTACCCTAAAAATGCAGTCCGGTTGGCCACCAAGGGAAACAAAAAGGATGTCCGGTTTCAATGGTAACTTTAATACGGTTCTTGTTCCTTAAACTTTGTGTGGAAGGTGATGCTAAATACCTTAAGTTCATGTATCATTAAACACTCCTTAGATCCACTAAGACCCAAATCTTATGTCATACACCTCCATAATTTTGACAGCTAAAAAGATTAAAAAGTCACTTTTGGGATCAAGGCGGAAAACTTGGCCTCAGGCTTTTTTTGGAACCAACCTTGAGGTTTGATAACTCAGGCTCAAATAAAGTCCAGGCTCATATAAAGTCTGACAAATGAAATGTAGACAAAGATCATTCTATCTCGCTTTAAATCTACTAAACGTTCACAACAATAAAAACTATAGAAGGCTTGTACATTTCAAAAGCATCTTCAAGATCAGCATGTATCATAAATTAATCGTATAATAACAAGCTTCCCAATCCAGCAATATAGAAACCACAAAAAATAATCTATAAGATCATACTGCAAAAGTATTCATGGACAAGTATCCAAAAATCTCATAATTTACATAATTTACAACATACCTTCACCATTCAAAAAAGCAGCACCAACTACTTTGCAGCAAATTTGCTAAAAAGCCTCGAATAGAAAAACTAGCATCAAARTGCACAAAACTTCATCAGCCCATGCAGAAAACGAWTTGAATGAAGAACTCTCATTTCCGCTTCATCCAGGTCAATCAAACAATCTTGCAACTCAAGGGTATAAATTTCCCTTTATAAATCCAAGCTTTCAGAAAATCAGAAACTAGGGCTGTGTCATAGAGAGAAGAGTTGAAAAGCAGAGCATTCTGCAGCATAATTAAGGCCTTAATATATGATGATGGGGGGTTGTATTTGAAACAAAGCTGCAAGGGAGATAGAGACAGAGTAGAAAGTATTTTCGTTAATGATGAAAAACCTCGCTCTTTTGGTCATCCTTTAAGTCCATCAGACTTGAACATTGCAAAAACTATACATGCAGAAAGATCTGGAAACCTGGTTTCTGAATCAGTTACTATAAACTAGAATTCAGAATATACACTGAACACAACAGTGTCTTTATAGATGCCTTACATATTTAAAATATAATTGCAAATGCCAAGCACAACACTCCTGGTTGCCAACATATGGATAAAAAAGAGTTTCTAGCAGTCAGCCAGAATAATTAATAACTAATAAACAAGAATTATGAATCTAAGACTAAGACTGAGTCTGTCCTTTTTCTATAACATTTTGGCATTCAAAATAAGAGGCAATATATGAATGGCTACCATGACACCAGAATCACGTTCAAAAAACAAATCAATAAACACAAGCCATATATTTGCAGAATTTAACTTTGCAGTTCACCAAACAAACTCATAGTGTCATTTGTTAAAAATAAGAAATAACCTTACTGTAGAGTACACATATAGAAGATCAATCATGTTCAAAGAAACTGCAGCAAGGAGTATATGAACAGATAGTTTACAGCACGCAAAAATGTAATAGGCTACTAATAATTGATTCTTAAAGTGGATGCCGATTTCCTACTCTGGACAATTAAGGCATACAATTTCAAAATAAACTTGTCTTATCGCAGGTGCTGGCCAAATTAGTAACAACAGTTAATGCAGCAAAATAAATTATGTTGTCAGAAACGCTGATAATGATTAAACTTCACATGGACATGATCCTCCACATATTTTGCTACATTAATTAAAAATACTAAAACAGATAAAAGAAAGGGAAAATGAACCTAAACTAAGGGGACAATTGATGTCAGGTTAAACCCAAGTTTTGTCAACTACATATGAGACTTATGAGTGTGGAACAAAAGGGGACAGTGCAACAGGTCTGGAATACTCTCAAGTCAATAATATTTTAGCATCAACCAAGTTTTGCCGACTACATATAAGTGTGGAACAAAAGGGGATAGAGCAACAGGTCTGGAATATTCTCAAGTCAATATCTGCTAACACTTGGTAATCCAGATTGTTTGAACAATTATTACCATTTAGTAATTCAGTTTTTTTAAATAATTATAGTGACAATGAAATTAAGAGGCCTCCATATCATAGATTGCATCTGATCTAATACAAACAGCCAAACAGGAATGTGAATGACATGAAATTCTGCAACTCACTTGATAACTTTGCCGTGTTTAGCATACAGTTAACTGTACTTTGTAGGGCTGTTTAAAATTCGTAAATATGACACTATCATGAAAATGCTTGCCCTATTTTTAAACTTTGCCCCTGTAAATTTGTTTCCCCACTACACAAAAACAAATCCACCATTGAAAAAACATGGACTCTTGGTTATTTCCTCTCGAAACAAAAATTATCACAAGATTCACAACAACATCCATCCCAGTAAAGTTGGACATCAAAATCATTATCTACCGAGTACTTCTTCGTGTTCCAGTTAAAAAGAAATTAGTCACAAACAATGTTACAGAACAAAGTGGCACCTAGAAATGATCATCACTTGGAGGTAAATCAGCAAGGAACAATCAAAGCTTCTGCACTTATACTTGSCGATTAATCTTATTTGCTCCATAAATCAGACTTTTACATCACAAAATAAAGACATTGAACAACACATTCTAGAAAGAGATCATACCAATGCAGGAAAAAACATGGCAAAAGCCCCTAAGGTAGTCAAATAAATTCAAAAGGAAGAACCATAAACATGTTGAGATGTATATATTATGCTACAAACTATAAGCCTCATGGGAATCAAGAATGAATAAACCATAAACATATCAAGATGTATAAGTTACAAAAGGCTACAGAGTCTCGCAATACAAGTTACCTTCACCAGCCCAGGCCAATAGATATTCAGACAGCTTGAAACATTAAGTTCACTTGTTCAGCTTCAACCATTTATTGTCATCTTCTGCTTATTAAAATGCCAAAATAATCTACAAGAAATTCACAAAGGCTTTAGAAATTAAGAGAGCAACACGCATAGATGCATAGTGTTATCAAAAGAAGCTGGCTCGTCCGCTCATATATGCATCATGAACAAGAGCCACCATTATTGAAAACAATTTCAGAGCAGCTTAAACCCTAAAGATCAGGTAATGGATAGACATTTAAAAATTACTCAAAACTCTCAAAATATACAAGAATGCGAACATATTAACAATTTGCTAAAGGTGTTAGGGAGGACTTTGTTTCAAACAATCACATTATGTGCCAAAATTGTTTTTGATAAATAAGCATTCAACAATTTACGAGATATTTTCAATCAATTCAAACTTTAATCAGATTCTGGAATGTTTACACTTCAGAGATATTGTGACTGAGTTTATACTTTCTTGACTCCTAGAGGCTTATTGATTGCAAATATCAGGATGCACTGATGCAGAATGAATCGAGAATTCACAACAATTCAGAGTTCATTATTCTCCAATTTAAAAACTCAATTACATCAATGTCATAGCTGAGAAATCAAGATAAAATCTTCAAAGAGTAAAGGATGTATTAATGCACAAACCAAACAAAAACACTGATCATTAGGAACCTGAGAAATCATATTTCAATTCGCATAATCGCAAGTCATATCTGCATTAGGCAGTACAAAAGTAGAAACATAAACCCTAGTTATAGATCTATTCTAAAGARACGGAAAAATCAACATTATCATTAACAACCTAACACCTAAACCTAATTCCAGAACCTCCAATCACCAGAAATTACACCAAACCTCTTTAAGAGCTAGTAAACTTGGT
>SNQN01008695.1:0-12677 GCA_008642245.1 Bassia scoparia | reverse complement strand
TAGTAACTAGTTATAATGCCCGTGCGATGCACGGTTTATAAATTAATTTTTTTGAATAAATATTAAGTATGCGTACAAATTTTTGGAATTTTAAAGGTAGATAATTAATTAATAGAATACTTGCAAAACCAATTAAAACGGATAGTAACGTATTATATAAATAATTCATTCAAATAAATTATCATACATAATTAACAAAATTAAAAAATGTACAATCCGTATTGACTCGAGATAGACATATACCTATGTCATAAGAATGTCTAATATTTTAAAAATTCAATATAACTATCACGATTCAATGAATCATTATATTTAATACTGATTATTTTTCAAATAAAATCTTTAAATATATAGAAAAAAATTGAATCGATAAATTAAACCAAGTGGAGAAGCTTGCATTATTATGTAAAATAGTACAATACAAAAAAAAAGGGTAATAAGTAATAATATGATGATGATGATAATATAATATAATAATAATATAATTTAATAATAATAATAATAACAATAACAATATCAATCTTGCAATAATACAAGCGAGTGTAGGTGAAGCAAATTAAACACGTGAATTTGAAAAAACTACTTATAAATGAATGGAATGTGGGATTTACGTAACTAATTTTGAAATATATTATAAAAATAATTAATATATTGTATACATTTTTTGATCATTATCTATCATCTATATCTACTAATCTATATTAACTCCCTCTCACTTTAATATTTTGTGCAATTGTGTTTTATTCATTTTGGCACACTCTCCCTTAATTTGTTTTACCCTTTAACCCCACTTCCCTTACTTTTCCTTGCTTTTTCCTTTTTCATACAATCTCTCCAATCTATTTTTACTTTTTGGCCCCACTCACAATTATAATATAATATTATGGATATTTGCATGTATTTTTTAGTATCGTATGAAATATTATTGCAAGGATATTCATATAATCTTGCGATGATTTCTATGTCAAAATAATCTTAGGATACGATATTAAACATGATACAGAGTATATTATCAAAAAATTATTATATTTTGTCTTTATATATATGCGGATTTTAATGAACTTTGAATAGCATAAATATTTATTTTTTTGATATATGTTTATTTTTCTTGTCCAAAGAAAAAAAGGATAAATGTATATATTTTTCTATAGTGGTGGTTGATTTATAAAATAGTACTATCTTAGTCGACATTAATTAGTTAAAATATATTATATATACATACATGATCATTATCTATTATCTATGTAACCTAACTAATCTATATTGCTACTCCGTAAAAAGTATCGTGTTAGTAATATAATATTATGAATATTTGCATGTATTTTGTTTTTATTGTGAAATTTATTGCAAGAATAATATTTAATAATCTTGTGATCATTATCTATATCTACATGATCATTATCTATTATCTATTGTAATCTAACTAATCTATATTAGTTACTCCGTATAAAGTATCGTGTAGTAATATATATATTATGGATATTTGCATGTATTTTGTTTTTAGTGTGAAATTTATTGCAAGAATATAAATCTTGTGATGATTTCTTTGTTAGAATAATCTTAGGGTACAATATCGTTAAAAATTGCACATATTTGAAATAACTAAACTTATATGAATGTAATTAAACAGATATTTAACTTAATTACTCCCTCTGTTCCATGAAGATCCTGTCAGGCCACGTTACTATTCATACGCTTCCAGCACATATGTTTTGTATTGCTAATCTTTAGGTTACACAATTAGATAAATTAATAAAATGGATATAAATAATCTATTCATTATATGAATCAAACAAGAACCCACATGACATTAATTATAATTATACATTTGAAATTATTTACAAAATTCTCTTCAACTTGTAGAATTAGTGAAAATAAAACGGGTGTGACATGAACTCCATCTGGAACGAGGGAGTATATGAATGTAAACATAATAGAATTTACTTTGGTCACCAAATTTAATTCAAAGTTGAGTCTTGCAGTCTTAGGAATTGTTTTGAAGTTATTGGTTTCCATTGTAAAAATTTTAACAGTTATCTTTCCACGATTCTTTGACATGTAATTTTCAAATTCAGAATTGATGTCCATTTTCAATAAATTGTAATATACCACAATAATTATGACGATATGTAGTCAGTTTAGACGTATGATCTTTATATATGAATGATGAATTATGAACTGAAAATATTTAGTCCATATATTATAAATTTTAGTATATCGACCAAAAAAATATTATAGTGTTATTCTGACTATGGAGTATATTTTTAGTTGAAAATATAATACCATATTATAGCACATACATACTCACATAGATCTTAGAGTATATAAATGTAATTAAACAGATATTAAACTTAATTACTTCCTCTGTCATGAAGATCACTGTCAGGCCAGTTTTATTCATTACCTTCCAATGCATGTTTTTGTATTGGCTTATATCTTTATTACAGACTATAGGTAAAATTATAGACAATGGGAGTATAAATAATTTATTATGTAGAAGTAATCGAAACAAGACCCACATGACATAATTATAATATATTACTTGATTATATTATTTCAAAATTCTCTTCACTTGTGAATAGTGTATGAAATATTACGGGTGTGACAATGAACTCCATGAACGGAGGAGTATATGAATGTAATACATAATAGATATTACCTTTGGTCAACCAAATTAATTCAGTGAGTCTGCAGTCTTAGATTGTTTTAACTTATTGGTTCCATTGTAACAAAGATTTTAACAGTTATCTCCACGATTTTGAATAGTAATTTCAAATATCAGAATTGATGCATTTTCCAATAAATTTGTAATATAACCAAATAAATTTGACGATTTGTATGTAGTTTATGAGCGTCAATGATCTTTATATATGCATGAATGATATGACCTGAAAATATTATTAGTCCATTAATTATAATTTTAGTATATGACCAAAATTATTATATGTGTATATTCTGACTACGGAGTATATTTTTAGTTGAAAAAATACCCATATTATTAGCACATCATACTCCATAAAGATTTATGTATATCATAACATATCAGAAGTTAAAATTATAGCACAGAAATTATTACTCCATATGAGCACATTTCTATATTATATATAGCAAAAATTTACTCCTCCAATTCTTTCTTACTGTCACCACTTTTCCTTTTTGAGAAGTCAAAGTCAGTAAAACTTGACCCAATTTTTTTGACAAATTTATATAATGTAGTAATGATAGTCAAGTAGAGATCTTGTTTGATTCGTCTTAATGATATCCTTTTTATTATATCAATTTATTATAATTTTCTAAACAATAAATTTAAGTTATAGTATGTCCTTCAAAGTTGTTCCTTGAACATGTACTGGAATGGACATGTGCAAGTAAAAAGAATGCGGCGGAACGAAGTATATAGCAAGATTTTAAATATATCTATTATAACAGGAAATGATAAAACATAATAATAATATTAAATATACTATAAGATGAGCGAATTCATGGAGTGCTAAAATGTCAGTCCACGTTAAATCCGCATTGATCTTATAGTATAGTATATCAGATACAAACCTAAGAGATAGTGTTTATTTAGAAGCGATCGGGGACTTATTACGGTAAAATAAAAATTTGAAAAAAATTCTAACAATTGTCCCTAAATATTTGTTGAGTTCAGAAAATTCCCCCATTTCCTTCATTTGAGTTTTTGACCATTGACATTGATTTTTAATTCATTACAAATAATCCCGTCAAAAAAAAAATTCCATTACAACATAAAACAAAATGAAAAAAATTATCCTTTCAACCAAGGAAAATTTCCCAAAATTATCCAACTTTCAACTCTTTGAAGAATATAATCGTACCATACCCAAGTTACATACAATGGTTGCAAATTAATTGAAATACGAAGTACCGTGGAATTTGAATATTTAATATCATTGCTAATTTAGATTACTTATCCTGTAAATATTCATTGGCTGACATAATTATTGATCCGAAATTTGTATTACTTTAAATCTAATCTAACGTTAATACATATACTAAGCAATCCCCACCCCTTCATATTTTCTCTCCCAAATTTTCCCTCTATCCCACACCTTATTAATTGTATTATTTATTATTATTATACTTATTGTTTTATTATATTTATTATTGCATACAAATTATATTAAAAACATTTAATTAAGGTTAATAATTGTACTTGGATAAAACTTAAATATTTATTAATTGATATACATATATATTCTATTTATTATTCCACATAATTACATTATTATAAAATAATTAATTTTTAAAAATAAATTTTAATTTTATTTACGGTTATTTCTGTATTTTATTTAAAAGGTTAAGCATTTGCTCGCGGTAATTATCTAGTTAGATATGCGAAATATATCATGCCGATTTAATTATTTAACATCGAACATTTTAAATTGTAACGAATTAATAATTAATTCACATTTTTATTAAATAGTCCGAAAAATTCTAAACTTATCCATTAATAATAATAGTAAAACATAATAATGAAACATTGCCCAAACTGATTAAATTAGTCAGATTAGTCTTAAGCGAAATTACGTTAACAAATATTTAAAAAAGATGTCGAGTGGATGTGAGGATAAAATGTTGCGGGGTAGATTAAAAAATAGATAGGAGAGGGATGAAAAGTTTTTTTGTCATTGTTGTGATAATTGAAAAAACATTGTTTTGAGATGAATAAAATGAGTTGAGAAAGTGTAGAAGAGAGGGTGAAGGCAAAAAATTTCTGGATTCGTGGGATGCCGTCTAGGGCATCGGAGTCTTTGAGTTGATATTGTTTTGCATCGAAAAAAACGACACCATGACCACAAATGGACTAAAAGACAGTGAGGGTAGTCGAACGTGGTTAAAAGCATTAAGCTTCCATCCGATTCAGATAATTCCCGGGATACGATTCCATACCCTTACCCTTTACTTTTAAGCCTATTTGAGTTTAAATAATTAGTAAGGAAGATGAAGAGAAAGGTAAAGGGAAACTGAAAGGCAATGAGAAAATAAACTTAATTTTCTCAATGTTTGGTTAAATTAGAGGAAGTGGAAAACAATCCAACTTATTTTACTATGTTTGGTTTGACATGTAAAGGAATAGTGGAATGGAAGGAAATTTAAATATTAATTTTATTTTCATCCATTCCTTCAAAATTCCACAATTTTGAAGAAGAAAGAAAAAAAAGAAATTGTAAAGAAACTTTATCTGTCAATTCTTTCCAAAGTTTCTATCTCTACAAATAGGTGTTATAGTACTTATATATAGCTTTCTTATGCGTAAAATAAAAAACAACAAACAAATAGGACAGAATTATCCCGTAAATAAACTACTAGGCACTATAAGCACGCATGCGTTGCGGTCAGTTTAAAACATTTATAAATGAAATAAATATTCAATTAGAAAAAAATCATGTAATTGGGTACAGTTTCAAATTAACATGGAGGTGATTATTGATTTTCAAATTTTTTTATGTTATTTTTTGCTTTCCAATTGAATTTCTCGACAAAGAAATTAAATGATAATTACATAATGACAGATATAATAAAGTAATATTGAAATACATCAATAATTTAATAAATATTTAATTCAAGTTAATATTATTCCAAAAATAATATGCTATATGTTGAAAGTTATCAATGTGATATTAAACTATAATGTCTACTAATTGGTCCTCAAAATGTCATGAGCTTATTTATTATATATGATTCATTGTCTGAGAAATTCAATGGATAACAGAACATAATATAAAATAATAACATATTAATATAACTTTTTGGAATATCATGGCAGATAAAATAAATAGTCACTCTACTACCTTTCCTGTTTCTATTGTGCTTATCTACTGTTGAAACTGATATAATACGCAATTGGTCGCACCATCGCGAATATCTTCTATTTTTTAGTGTATGATCAGATCAAAATATGTCCTACTACAATCCCAAAATTTGTGCTATTCTCATATCTGAACCGCCACGACATTGCGTGCCGCGAAATAACCGTTTTAGTTGTGTCGTGTATTTCCACATAGGTTCCCTGCGGATTAACATCCTGCTTGCTCTAGTTATCTCTTTTTGTCTTGCTTTTCTTTCTGCTCTCCTTCCCGTCCTCATCGACAATGGCAGCACTATTAAGTTTCAACATCAGAGCTAATGTTAAACTACTCCAGCCTATCTGTGGACTAATCGAGATCTGCAAAGTACTTTATAGAAGCATTGATCATGTTTTAAATTAATATAGTGTTTAATTCGTATTTTGAATATCGTTTGTGTATTTTCGTCCTTATGCTTGGCCGCATATCTGACAGCAAAAACATATCATACAGTGGACTAATATCTAGTGGAAGAAAGAAGAAAGAAAGAAAATAAACAATACTGACAAATTAAATTCACTACTCCACCCATATTCTCCCACACAAACCAGCATCTTAAAATATAGATCTTACCAAACAATTCGAACCAACGAGAATATCTGATCTTTAAGAGAGGAATTTAAGAGTGTGGAAATCGTCTGGTCATACTTATTACAATCTAAATGAATTTAACTCTTGAAAAGAACTCGAAAATCTTTGATCGTGGAGTATAATTAATTGAAATAATTTAAGAGTACTGATCTTATTTTACTATCTATTACCAAGTTGAAATACCAAACCTAGTGTCCCTTAACCTTATATACTACAGATATTTACTACAATTTCACCTTAATTTTAAATTCATAAAATATATCATAATATATAAATTAACCCTATTAACATACTACAAGTATATTTACAATAATCTATACACACTGTCACCCGGCGTAGGGTTCGAATATGCAGAGATAGTCCGAAATGCCCTCCGGGAATTGCGAATTCTCGTAGTTGAGACCGGTAAAAGTCTGCGAAAATACAAGCTTTAATACAAGATACTATCATCTTCAGTGAGCAGACTCTATCCGGTACTTGCAAGAGACTGTTACCGCAAACCAACTGTCATTTGTAAGTCCCTAGATTATACGAATGGATATCGTAATTTGAAATAGTCGTACTGATTCCAGCTCGGCCCACTATTATCGCAACTATACTCGTACAAAAAATCTACCGAATACTACAAGTGGGATGCCCACTAATAATTCCATGATGCCAATTATTGTTTCTAGATTTCCCAACTGGAAAATGGATTTTTTGTTGTCACGGTGTCACCCTCCCTCTCATTCCAGTACTACATAGCCCATCCAACCATTGTGTCATACTACAAGACCCATTAATCTTGCATATTTATTCATCCTACAACCGAGACATGCATGGAACTCTTTTTCGTTCGAATTAACCTTATCGGATCATTCGTAAAGACTCTAAGCCTATGGAGAGGATATCCAAGAACACAAAACAAGAACATACTTGGTATAACAACAACCTTCTATTCGCAACCCCTCACCGTATCAGCCATCAGCGCCCTCTATCTCTTTGGATAAAGTCGGGCTGACGTTTAGAGGACACGAAATCAAGTGTCAACCAAGAAATGATAACCACCGAATAGCCGGAATATCGGCACGTAATAAGTGTTACACGCGTATCATAACTCACTACCCACTCTCTTACATCCCGAATCCATGTTAAGTATATCACTTCAGAGCAAAAACACATCCAAATCCCGGAACTTATTATCAACATTGGCAATTTTTTCAACTAGAGAACTCAAGTATGCGTATCCCATGAAAATTTCCGCTTAATACGATCATTGGTGTACCTAATTTAAACAGAGCCTCAGAGCGTTTTTGTGAGTGAGAGGCAATGTCTATTTCATTTGTGAATGTATCAGACTTGAATGGAGCCAAGCATGCAATAATATATATGCAGAGAGCAATGAAACCAGTTTTTAAATATATTCGGACTATTTATTGAACAGATGGATTAACATAATATCAAAATTGTTACTTTCGGGTACCTCCGATAGTTAAAAAGATTCCAGAAGCGACTAAGTAAGACTAGACAAATGCACCACAATCGAGCATGATATAAAACTCTCAGACTTGAATAAATAAGAGTTGATTTATTACGAGCCAGGAAAATGGCCCTTATACCTTATTAAAATATCAACGACGGATCGAAACTAGTTCCCGTAAAATAATAGCTAACACTGACTTTACTTACCCTTGTGAATTTTTTTAGATTAACTATTAGCAGTTCATTTATATGTAAGAATTAAAGATCGTGATGATCTTTGGTGATATCAAGATTAATATACGAAATTGCTCTAATGCACGCGACTAACTATTATATTTCAAAATTCTGAAAGACATATATATATTTATGTTCGATATAAACAAAGATCATTTATCAAAGTACCTATTTAACCTTAAATTAACAATAACCGTTTCTAGTATCAAATGCTTGGATAAAAACATGCTTATTCTTACGCCAACATTAAAGATAAAATAATATAAGATCTAAACACTCAAAAAATCTTATTCATTACGTCAAAATTAAACTTCAAGATCTATAATAAAGACAAATGACCATATAAAATTAATAATGTGATTTGCCGGCAAGCGCGAATAGCAGAAGACAGGCAGAAGAGAGCAAGTTCTAAGAGATGAGTGTCAAAGTCGGAAAATACAATCAGATGAAAACGTGATACGCGAAAGTTGGAGACTCGACCCTTCAATGTGGTAGTGAATAAATAGTGAACAGAGTGATATGTTATAGTATCAGTACGATTATTGACTTATTATCTGAAACCAATAGATGGATCTACACAATCTTGTCAAACAGCGATCCAATTGACATTATTGGATCATGACCCAAAGTCTCGGTGAAATTTTAACAGGGATGCAAGCGTAGTTTATCAGATTATCGAGTAAAGCGATTAACGGAGAATGACAGACATGTAATCTCAAAATTCAGCGTACTTCCGTTTTTCAGTTCAGTATAGCAAATAGGATCCCCTGGCCAATAACTGCCAAATGGCTTGTACCTGTAGGTACGATTATAGACAAGTTCATTCATAGTGTGAACGCAATGTCAAAGTAAATTGCATTTTTCATCATCACAATCTCCGAAATGTGAGAGATGTCTATACCAAAGTTGGAAGAACTCATATATGACTTGGAAAGCTTGACTTATAACGAATCCGTTACGGTATGATAGTAGACACGGGACTATGAATACTATATTCCGGCCAATCTTAATAGTTCGTTCATTTTACACAATTCAGTTCCTCCTGTCATATCGATTGAAGTTTTTTTTACTTGACCTTCGAAGACCAAATTTGTCCAAATACATGAAGCCTTATTAGCACGACTACATATATCTAAAAAAACCATTCAATTCTCAAGTCTGTGCGTCTCCAAAAAATCCCAAAATGTAATGGTGCAAACGAAGATAATATCTCTCATCGAAAAACGGATCCCACAAACGAAAATTCAACTACATTTAGTGGAGGACAATTTATTAGGTGTCTACGAGGAGATATATACTCTTTCCCAAACGCGTGCCAAAATTCTCAATTTTAAAAGAATTCAATTTAATCACTCGCTATCATTGCGCCCCCATAGCAAATCTCCTCCTCCCATAAAATAATAAATAGCAGTGGGCGTTCATACGCCTTTGATAAGAGCCTATTACCATGAACGGGATTTTTGGGAATATGGAATTGATAAACTATAAGCGAACCTAAAGCGTGGGGTAGTGGTATCCAAACAGGAGCGTGGGATGATATTGAGTGGAGACTTTAGGCTTTTTTACGTCACTCCCAATGTCATTACTGTCTTATCTCACTTATGTAGTACATAGGTATATGAATGGGTGATTATGAAGACATGTCTCTGCAATCATGAATTGTTATATCCTTGTCCCTACCAAAGATATTAAGAAGCAGATATGGGGTTCAGCAGAATCTTATGAATGCACACAGAAATGGATGGCCCACACCTGAGTACGAGGGCCCGCCCAAGGTGAGAAATAGACTCCCCGACCGCGGTTTCGCTATTTTACTTGTGGACCCTAGTTCGTCTATGTGACCCACTCGAAACATTCCCTACAGCAGATGGTGAGTACCCACCCTCCCTAACTGGACTGACTAATAAACCCTCTTGAGAGTGTACAATTAGAGTGTTAAGAAAAGAGAATTAAATAGAACCAACAAGCGTGGCATATTTGGAATAATTAGAGTGAAACCCAGCTGGACTCCATCCTAGAAAGACACCATCTATGTATTCATGCCAAGAATACCAAGCAAATGGCTGCCGAAAATGTAGGATTGTCAAGATGGAATTAGATCATTAAAAAGAAAATCATACGACTGAGGACGAAGTATAACTTCAGAAAAGGGAAAAACCGACTCATCAAAACCATACATGTCTAGGCAATTAATAATTTTATTACTGGACATGTACATAGCATTTTATAACCACCGAATGATTGATGGATAACAGAGAAAGACACAGGAGTAGAACGAGATGCAGCTAGTTGTGAACCATTTTATTATGACGTAAAGCCAATATTAAAATGAGGAAATTATGCTCACAAACAATCAAAAAAATAGCGATCGAACCCGAAGAATAGTTTGATGCTAATAGAAACCTCTATGTTACTCCTCCAAAGAAAGTCAATCATGGTTTACAAATAGTTCAAAGAATAAAATGAATGCTGTGCGGAGTAAATACGTAGGGGAGTTAAATATTTTGCTCTTAAGTACAATTATCTATAGTGGGCAAGTACAATTATATAGAAAGTGGATCTCAGAATATGAAGATAGCCATTAGTCCATATCAGTCATGATGCCAAATAAAGAGGTGTGATAAAGCACATTCCGCGATTGGAATCAAAATGGAGTGAGTTTGATCGTAAATACCATCATATAAATATAGTTAAATGGTTTTTGATTTCCCTTGCTGGCAATTTGCCTATTGTTGATGTGAAGATTGTGATATGGTGACAGGAATAAATACTCGAAATAATCAATGTGCGCGTAATTTGAACTTAATTTGTTCAATACAAACTTATAACAATATAACTCCCGTAGGTCAGATAGTGAACGGCTTTAATCCACTCTAATATCTAACGAATCACTTATTTATCAGCATCACGTATAAAAGCTTATCTGACTATTCAAAACGTTATCAAAATTTGTAGTTTTATTAAATATGTTCGATATTCGAGAGACACAACATAATTCACAATACTATTTAGTCCACATATTGTGAATAGATAAATCGGTGCCAAATCCACAAGTCTATATTAAAACATCCAATGTGAAACAGATAAACATATATAAACACTCGTGAGAAATAGCCTACCAATCATAATATCATTTTGTGAACCTAATTTTGATATATACTGGTCATAATATTAACTAGGAGAATGTACTCATTTAGTTGAAATCACTAATGAAAAAAATTATCATTCCTGCAAATAAATTTGCGTGACAAAATTCCTGTGAATTATCCTAAAAAGGCATATCGTTGGATTAATAATTTAACCTCCGTTAAAGAAAGAGTCTATGAATTGTGTACTAACCAACTGTAAAGAAGAGACCTTATTACATCAATCAAAACTTATAATGCCTAAAAGCGCTCAAAACGATTGAAAATCCATATTAATTTATATCACTGGAATGCGGCTCTAAAGACGAGTCCCGTTGAACCAACCAATACTAATAGAAGATGTACTAACCGTCCATAAGACACGAATAGGTGTAGAAAAAATGAGAACTACAAAGTCAAGTACATAAGAATAAGTGAAAGTACAACAAAGTTGGCCTTAGAGAAGCTCACCGAGGGTGTCATCAACCAATACTTGAGACGACCAAAACAAAATGACATGGAAAGGCTTCTACGAGTTAGAGAGGAACATGGATTTCCAGGCATGATTGGAAGAATTGATTACATGCACAGGGAGTGGAAAAATTGTCCAACTGCACGGAAAGGACAATATCAAGGAAGAGAAGGGGTAGCCACTCTCATACTATTGGTTGTTGCTAACTAATGCAATTTATTTTCAAATACAAACCCACAATAAAGTTGAGTATTGCCCAAAGAACTTGACCCAAATTCGAATCTATCTATCTATAAATATTACTAAAAGGCGTTCCTTTACAAGGAACTCGCTACGTGTCACCTTCACAAGTTTTGCATGAGTATTAAATGCATATTTGGTAAATTAATAAAATATAAGAAAATTGATTTTTAATCTGATTCAAGTAATTTAGAACGAAGGGAGTATGATTTATATTTAATTTTGACAATAAAAGAGATTAAATAATAGCATTTTTTCTAATGTTTTGGCAGTGTAATATAAGGTGGATGTTATGCAGAAAACTCTATTAAAATAGATTTGTTGATGAAATGAACGAAACATAACATCCGAAGTGAGGTGACACAAATTTTCGAAGTAATTCGTTTAAAAATTTAAAAACAACTTATATGCATTAGTTTAGAAATATTTAACAAAAATTTATTTAATCGAGACTTTTATAAGTAATACAAAAGGGATATAGATAGCGTGTTTTATTAGAAGCGACCCGGGGCATTACCCGGTAAAATAAAAAATTTGAAAAAATTCCAAAAATTTCCCTAAATATTTGTGAGTTTCAGAAAATCACTTTCACTTCATTTGAGTATTTGACCATTGAAATTGATTTTAATTTCATTATAACATAAAACAAAATGAAAAATTATCCTTTCAACCAAGGAAATT
>SNQN01008694.1:0-19524 GCA_008642245.1 Bassia scoparia | reverse complement strand
CAATTATGCCACACGAAGGCACATGTGGACAGAGGAATCGAGCCACACAAGGCAAAGTGAGGCAAGGCATAGTGCACACATGGCACAGGGGCAAGGCGATCGGCCAAACACAAGGCATAGTGAGGAAAGGCAAGTGCCCCACAAGGCACAGTGAGGCAAGGCATTTTGCCCACGACAAGGCACAAAGTGAGGCCGGCTTAGTGCCAACAGGGAACGGAGAGGCAGAGGCATTAGTGCCCCCAAGGCATAGTGAGGCAAAGTATCCGTGCCCACACAGAGGATAGTGGAGGCAAGGCATATGTGGCCACACAAGGACAGTGAGGCAAGGCATAGTGCCCACCCAAGAGAGCAAGGCATAGTGCGCACCAAGGCATAGTGAGGCAAGGCATAGTGCCCAACAAGGTCATAGTGGAGCAAGGGACATCCGTCCACTACAAGGCCATTGTGAGCAAGGCATCGTCCACACAGCATAGTGAGGCAAGGCATAGTGCCCAACATAGGCACATAGGCAAGGCCATAGTGCCCACACAAGAGATACAAGGCATAGTGCCACCAAAAAGCCAATCGTGCCACACAAGGGATAGTGGCAGGCATAGTGCCACACAAGGCTAGTGAGGCAAAGGCAGAGTGCCCACATAGAGCATTGTGAAGCAGGCATCGTGCCCACACAAGGCATAGTGAGGCAAGGATAGTGCCCAACACAAGGCCATAGTGAGGCAAAGCATAGTGCCCAACAAGGAAGGCATCGTGCCCACAAAGGCATAGTGAGGCAGGCATCGTTGCCCACACAAAGGCAGTGAGGCAGGCGAGTGCCCCGAAAGGAAAGGCAGAGGCACAGGCATGTTCCACACAAAGGAAGGCAAGGCAAGGCATAGTGCCTGCACACAAGAAAGCAAGGCAGCATTAGTGCCACACAAGAAGCAAGGCTAGTGCCCACGCCAAAGGCACACTGAGTAAAATAAGTGCCCAAAACTATGAGAAAACGTCGAAACAATCGTAGGAGGTAGCACGCTTAAAATTGGTCTGAAACTGTTTGGAGTATTTCAATTTCTCATGACTCTACAAGGTGTGACAGAAATTTTAGTTCAAAATCGAGCCGAGTTCACTAGACTGTTTTTTTGGCCGAAAGCCGTGGATTATACAGATCGAAAAGAGGTCTTCGGCACGATTCGAAAAATGCAAACTTGTACCTAGTTCGTATGATAGAAAATAAGTGTCCAGAACGATTGGGGTCAATAAGTCCAACCAGCGGACTTTTTGAGTCTTGCCAAAGAAAATCGATCGAGATGTGAAACAGTCGTAAGAGTTAGCATGCTTAGAATTTGGGGGTTCCGAAAGCTGTTGGATGGTAGATCATTTTCTCATGACATACAAGGTGTGACGGAAATGCTGGAGCAAATTCGAGCCGGTTCACGGACATTTTTTTTGGCCAAAGCGTATTATACATCATTCGAAATGAGGTCCTCCGGACACTTTTCAGATATATTGCCAAAATTGTACCATAGGTTTGATGATAATATAATGGGGTCTAAGAACGTTTGGGTCCAAATGGAGTCCATACGGCGGCCCTTTGGTCGTCTATAGAAAAAACGATAAAAAGTCGAAGACCTCGGTAGGAGGCAGTAATGCTTTAGATTTGGGTCTGAAACTATCGACATATTATGTTTCGTGACCTAGAAGTTGTGACGGAAATTCTGGACAAATTCAAGCCGGGTCACCGAGATGCTCATTTTTTTTACCGAAAAAACCGTGGTTATACATACTGAAATAAGGTCTATAGGAAAATTTTGAGAAAACTACCAAAATTGTATCTTAGTTCATATGACACGATAAGATGTCATGGAACCTTTTGGGATTGAATAGAATGTTTAGGAGGTCGCAAGCAAATTTTTGCTCGTCAAGCGACAATCGTCGAAACGTTCCTGGGATGCACGAACTAGGTTTGGGGTCGAACTAGTTGAACGACATCCTCATCATAATAAGCTTTATTGTAGTTGGAATTTCAGGCAAAACGGGAGACGGTCGCCGAAACGGCCGAACAAACGAGTCGTTAACATTTTTCGCCCCGGGCCTCTGTAGCGACGACCCAAATTTTGTGGGGAGGGTCTGGTCTGTCAAGCGTGAGCTGCATGGTGTCAGTTCGCGTCAAAACGACCCGGAAGAACATGCTTACAAAGGAAAATAAAGTCCACTAGTACGAGATTCCGTTGAAATGGCTTTTCTGGGAATCGAACTCGAACGTAAGAGGGTTGACAGTTCACCTACATGTTTTTCCGGATTTTTGGGGCTTTTTACCAATTTTTTAGCTAATTTGCAAAATTTTTCACATTTTTTCGAGGCATTTTAATATGTGTTTTTGAATTTTTTTATCGAAACTTAAAAATCCATTTGTATACGGCTTACGCTCTGCAATTTAGGTGTGCTAACTACGAGAGGAATGCATTTCTTATTTTATTCTTTATAGGGGATGGGTGGTAAGTGCTCTACAGCACTACCTATGGGCAGCGCCCCTAGCCAAGGATGGAGGGGGGTGTTTTGTGGATAGGCATCTTCCCCACTATTCCCAATGACAAGGATAACGGGTAGTCGGTACTTCCGGTGAGCAGTGTCGACCTGAAAATCGATTTTCCCGCTGTCGTGGTCTAGGGCACTTTTATTTTCTGTCTTGTTTACTGATACTATACTAAGGCCTGAATGATCCGTGCCACGGTTATGGGCGAGGGAGGCAGGCATCGTGCGACACAAGGCAGTAGTGCCACACAGATGTCAAAGTTGGCAAGGCCTAGTGCCCACACAAGGCACAGTGAGGCATAGGCTTTCAGTGCCCCACAAGGAAAGTGAGGCAAGGCATAGTGCCCCAAAGGCACAGTGAGGCAAGGCAATAGTGCCACAAGATATGAGGGTGGCATGTGCCCAGACACATAGCAATAGTGAGGAAAGTCATAGTGCCACAACAAGGCCAATGAGGCAAGGTTATGTGCCCCGACACCAGGCACAGTGAGGAGGCATAGTGGCCAGCAACAAGGCCACAGTGGAGGCAAGGCATAGTGCCCACACAAGGCACAGTGAAGGCCAAGGCATGGTGACACACAGGCATAGTGAGGAAAGGCTAGTGCCAATCACAAGGCATCCAATGAGGCAGGACTAGTGCTACACAAGGCACAAATGAGGCATGGCTTAGTGCCCACAACAAGCACAGTGAAGGCAAGACATAGTGCCCACACAGGCATAGTGAGGCAAGGTAACGTGCCCACAACAGGCCTACGTGAGCAACGGCATCAGTGCCCACACAAGGCATAGTGGAGGCAAGGCTAGTGCCACCAAGAGATGCAAGGCATAGTGGGCAAGACATAGTGCCCACACAAGGCACATCATGAGGCCAAGGTATAGTGCCCCACACAAGGCACAGTGAGGCAAGGCATAGTGCCACACAAGGAGCAAGTGAGGCCAGGCATAGTGCCCACACAAGGCAAGTGAGGCAAGCATGGTGCCCACACAAGGCAATAGTGAGGAAAGGCCATAGTGCACACAAGGCAATGAGGCAAGGCAATAGTGCAACAAAGGCACAATGGGCAAGGCTTATGCCCAACAAGGCCAGTGAGTGCAAGAACTAGTGGCCACAACACAGGCATGTGAGGCAAGGTAGTGCCCACACCAGGCATAGTGAGCAAGGATTAGGTGCAACCAAGGATAGTGAGGCAAGCATACAGTGCACACAAGAGTTGCAGGCATAGTGAGGCAGGCATAGTGCCCAAACAGGCCATAGTGAGCCTAAGGATCCGGTGCCAACCAAAAAACTGGCATTGTGGAAGCAACGCATCGTGCCCATACAAGGCATAGTGGAGGCAAGGCTGTGCGCCTCACACAGGATAGTGGCAGGATAACATTAGTGCCCACACAAGGAAGGGAGAGATCGTGCCACAAAAGGCATCGTGAGGGTAAGGCATCGTGCCGCGACATAAGGGCATAGTGCCCCTATTTTTCTGATACAATTTATTTATAGGCACCATAGGATTTAGATTTATAATGAGGAAGGCATAGGTGCCTCACAAATTATCTACAAGGCACAGAGAGGCAGTTAGTGCACGAGTCATAGCAACACCAGTACACAAGGCACAGCGAACCAAGGCATACGTGCCACGGACAATGGAAGGATCGTGCCCCAAGGCATAGTGAGGACAAGGAATACTTGCCCTCTCTGACAACCAGGCATAGTGAGACATGGCAATAGTGCCCACCAATACAAGGCACAGTAGGCTAGGCAATAGTGCCAATAACACAAGAAGCATGCAAGGCAATAGTGCCACTCACAGAAGGATGGAGGCATAGTGCCACACAAGACAAAAAAAGCAAAGGCAACACATAGTGCGCCTCCCTGGCAGATACGGAATTGATACTCCTTGTACAAAGGAAGGCAAGGAGTGCCTCAGTCATGGTCAACTACACTAGGACCACGAACGGCAATAGAGCCCCACCACTATCGGAAACCTGTCGAACAATCGATGGTAGGTAGCAGCTAAAATTGGGTCCGAACTTTGAAGTAATTCATTTCTCTGAATAAAGGTTGAGAATTATTTTTTTTAGTCAAAAATCGAGCCGAGTCACCGAGACATGTTTTTTTGGGCCGAAAAGCGTGATGGGATTACACATCGAAAAGTTGAGGTCTTCGTTCCGGAGATTTTCCCGGAACAAAATTTGCAAATTTGTAACATAGGTTTTGTATGATATATAAATATTGGGGGGTCCAGAAAGATTTTGGGGTCCATGGGTCCACATACGGGGTGTATTTGAGTCCGCGTCATAGAAAAAACGATAAAAAATCGAACCTCGCAGAGGCAAGTATCTTCCCTTAGAATTGTGGGTCGCGAAACTATAGACATGAATTCTATCTTCTCATCGACCTAGAAGTTGACGGAAATTCTCGGATAATTCGGATGGGTTCACCTGAGATGTTCAAAAACTTTTTTGGCAGAAAAACGTTGGGTTATATACTCACACCGAGATATGAGGGTCTGTTCCGGAAATTTTTCAAAAAAACTTACCAATTTATATCAATGGTTCAATGAATTAATGATTCATGAAACCTTACATTGGGCCTGAATGAATCAATTTCGCGGTCGAGCCAAATTTTTTGCGTGCGTCAAAGCGACAAAATCGTCCGCTTCCTTGTGTGGGCACTATGCCTTGCCTCACTGTGCCTTGTGTGAGCACTATGCCTTGCCTCACTATACCTTGTGTGGGCATTTTGCCTTGCCTCATTGTGCCTTGTGTGGGCACTATGCCTTTCCTCACTATGCCTTGTGTCACGACCTAATTTGAGACTAAGGACCGTGATGGCACTAGCGCTTGCTAGTCAACCAAACTCTCATGCACTATGTAAATAAGAGGCTAATAGAAAGATAGAATTCACGCAAAGCCAACCCCAAAGATAGCATCCGAACATACAAGAGTGGGGGAGAATTCGTGTGTCTTGGACAACCCCAAAGATCACCTATATATAGGCAAATGGGAAGAGACAATCCCCTACTGCCTAGGCGAAGTGACCCGTCGCTTCAGGCGACGATGTGTCACACACACTATGACTACTGCATGCATACTCACGAAAAGGCACCAATGCTCGAACGCAACTCTTCGGGGAAACTCTGATTGAAGGAAGGACACCGTCTCACCATCCTACCAACAACCACGTTGCTTGCCAACCATCGCAATGCTTGCGAATTATCACAATGCTTGCGAACCATCGCAATGCTTCTGTGAGCCATGTCATCAATCCTTTCCATGACCTTGCGTGCAATGCCTTGCTGCCATGTCAGTGATCCATGCAATCCTTCCCATGTAGCCACGTCTTGATCTTGCCCAGCAGCCTTGCTATCTCACGTCTCATGCACATGCCCTAACTAACGCCCAGGTGAGGCGCATGTGCGCCCATCGCACCACTTCATGGTGTCGTTCCCGAGCAAGCACCCAACGCATCCTAGGCTCATAGCCTTTCCAAATAACCGACCATCCATGCCACGAGGCATAGCCCTTAGCTTCGTAGCACCATGCTACACCAAGGAATGCACACCCAAGCGTTCGCATACCAACGGGTCTCGCAAGTACCGACAATCCCTAGTCAACCGTAACCTCGAGCACCCACCAATATGCTCATCGTTCCTAGCATTTCCCACACAAGTGCTAGGCACGCCCCTAGCCAAGGCTCATGGATTAGGGGCCTTGCCCACGGGCGCTGCCCATGGCCGAGCGACGGACCTTCCCCCTAAAGAAGTTAAATTAAATAAATGCTTCTGCTTCTAGAAGACACCCAATTTAGACTTTAGCCATACAGTCCGTACAGTTGCTCGAAACGTCAATAACTCGTATCCCACGACCCTTAAGTATTCCATACACTCGAAACTAAGATGCAAAGGACTTTAAGACCATATTTAAAATCCTTCGTGTTCCGCTTAGTGAAAACATAACATAGGCTTGCGCCTTATGGCACGCATAGCGCCCCAACGGCACTAACGTCGCTCCCACACATGGAACAACATAACTTGGACATGGCCACACCATAGGGCCATTCCTACACACATAGGCAATAATCATGACCGAAAGACACACCGTGTGCCTTTAGCACACACATCGACCATCGATCGTGTCAACCAAGGGCCAAACCTAGCGCAAGGCTTCCCAATTCCGACCTCGGAATTTCGGGGTCTTACAAACCACCCCGACCAAATGAGCTTGACGACCTCGTCAAGTCATCCTTGATCGACCATACAATCAAGAATATTGTTCAACCAAATGACAATACCAAGGATATCAACAACGACATCCGACCATAAGAATGACATGTTGCCCTCCAAGGGTCTTTCTATAATGTGTTCGACCATACGAACTGGGTGCCCATCAAGGGACTGTGCAAACTTTGTTTCGACCATACAAACAAAGATTGGCCCAACCAAGGACTTTTACAACCTTGTCCGACCATACGAACTAAGATTGACCCAACCAAGGGACTTCGTACAAGCAAGGCACCTGCCCTACATGTATTCATACCACAACCAAAGAAACCTCTTTTTCGAACATGCATATGTCCCATAACCACACGGCATGCCCAACAAAGAGTTGAACAACACTTCGATTCACCGCAAGAAGAGAGGGCAAACTTGTACCCCTTAGAGGCAGATTCTCGATTGTCATCCTTCCCAAAACTTTGCCAAGTCCATCATCACGCGTAATGACCCTTAACATCATCTAGGTACAAACTCACCACAGCACCGCGCTGGGTACAAAACTCACCACGCACCAAGTCGGGCTACAAAACTCACCACGCACCAAGCCGGGCTACAAAAACTCCCCAAGGCCCACGCCTTGAGTACAAAAACCACACCACCTGCTCGATAAATAATCCTGGTTAAATAGTATCTCTGTTCAAGGAAACACTTCCTTAACAATTGAGGCGACCATTTCACACCACACGAAAATTAAATTTATTCACACAAATTTAGATACAACCATTGTAAAATCGTAACAGCAACCCATTTTTACAAATTTACGTAAACCTTGTGACGAACACGTTCTACCAACATGTATAACGTCACTCACACACACTTGTGACGAACACATTCTGCCAATTGATGTAACATCACTCACAACACACTTGTTGATGAACACATCTCTGCCAATGTGTCTATGCCACTATACACACTTTGTGACGAACACATTCTGCCAATGTGTATGACGCCACTCAAACACACTTCGTGACGAATTCAATTCTACCATTGCATATTGACGCCAATTGCAAACCACCAACATAAATAGATTTTAGAAATCCATAATAAACACACAAATGAAACAAAACTGAATTAAAGCAAAAACGATGAGTAATCATCCCTTTCACAGCACCACTTGCTTCGACAAACCCTGATCGCACCAAGTCGACGGGACATCATACTCCTTGGAGGTACGCATTCCGCGTCGTCCTCGCCCAAGATTGAAACCAACTTCTGACGCTTTGGTACTCACGTGCCAAGTGCGGACCTCTACAAATGAAACAGCCATAATCCCACTTCTTTGCAACCTTCGGAGTGTCAACCTTTCGTCCCTTGCCTTCTCTTTGTTTCCACAAGCAATCTCACGCAAGTATGGGGCTATGGCGGGCAACTCCTTAAGACTTCTCTTTGATTGAAACACCAAGGCACGAACCACACGCAGCCGTAATGCCGCTCTGATAACCAATTGTCAGGGCCAATTTGAGGACTAATACCGTATGGCACTAGCGCTTGCTAGTCAGCCAAACTCTCATGCACTATGTAAATACGAGGCTAAATGAAAGATAGAATTCATGCAAAGCCAACCGATTATCATTAATAGCKTCAAAATATACAAGYGTGGGGGAGAATTCGTGTGTCTTGGACAACCCCCAAGATCACCTATATATAGGCAAATGGGCAAAGACAAGCCCCTACTGCCTGGGCGAAGTGAAGCATCGCTTCAAGCGACGATGTGTCTCACACACAATGACTACTGCATGCATACTCACGAAAAGGCACCAATGCTCGAACGCAACCCTTCGGGGAAACTCTGATTGAAGGAAGGACGCCATCTCACCATACTGCCAACAACCACGTTGCTTGCCAACCATCGAAATGCTTGCGAACCATCGCAATGCTTGCGAACCATCACAATGCTTGTGAACCATCGCAATGCTTCGGTGAGCCATGACATCAATCCTTTCCATGCCCTTACGTGTAATGCCTTGCTGCCATGTCAGTGATCCATGCAATGCTTCCCATGTAGCCACGTCTTGATCTTGCCCAGCAGCCTTGCTATCTCACGTCTCATGCACATGCCCTAACCAACGCCCAGGTGTCCATCGCCCATCGCACCACTTCATGGTGTCGCTTCGCAAGCAATCACCCAACGCATCCTAGGCTCATAGCCTTTCCAAATAACCAACCATCCATGCCACGAGGCATAGCCCTTAGCTTTGTAGCACCATGCTACACCAAGGAACGCACACCCAAGCGTTCGCATACCAACGGGTCTCGCAAGTACCGACAATCCCGAGCCAACCGTAACCTCGAGCACCCACAAATATCCTCATCGTGCCTAGCATTGCCCACACAAGTGCTAGGCACGCCCCTAGCCAAGGCAAATGGCTTAGGGGCCTTGCCCAAGGGCGCTGCCCATGGCCAAGGGAGGGACCTTCCCCCTAAAGAGGTTAAATTAAATGAATTCTTCTGCTCCCAGAAGACACCCAATTCAGACTTTAGCCATACAGTCCGTACAGTTGCTCGAAACGTCAATAACTCGTATCCCACGACCCTTAAGTATTCCATAGACTCTAAACTAACATGCAAAGGACTTTAAGACCATACTTAGAATCCTTCGTGTTCCGCTTAGCGCAAACATAGCATAGCCTTGCACCTTGTGGCACGCATAGCGCCCCAACGGCACTAGCGTCGCTCCCACACATGGCACAACATAACTCGAACATGGCCATACCATAGGGCCATTCCTATACACATAGGCAATAATCATGCCCGAAAGACACATCGTGTGCATTAAGCACACACATCGACCATCGATCGTGTAAACCAAGGGCCAAACCTAGCCCAAAGCTTGCCAATTCCGACCTCGGAGTTTCGGGGTCTTACACCTTGTGTGGGCACGATGCCTTGCCTCACTATGTCTTGTGTGGGCACGATGCCTTGCCTCACTATGTCTTGTGTGGGCATGATGCCTTCCTTGTGTGGGCACTATGCCCTGTGTGGGCACTATGCCTTGTGTGGGAACTATGTCTTACCTTCCTTGTGTGGGCACTATGCCTTGCCTCACTGTGCCTTGTGTGGGCACTATCCCTTGCCTCACTGTGCTTTGTTTTGGCACTATGCCTTGCCTCACTATGCCTTGTATGGGCACGATGCCTTTCATTGTGTGGGCACTATGCCTTGCCTTCCGTGTGTGGCACTATGCCTTGCCTCACTGTGCCTTGTGTGGGCACTATGCCTTGCCTCACTGTGCCTTGTGTAGGCACTATGCCTTGCCTCACTATGCCTTGTGTGGGCACTATGCCTTGCCTCACTATGTCTTGTGTGGGCACGATGCCTTCCCTCCCCGCCCATACGTYGCACGYATCATCGGGAAATAAGCCCTCCTCGCCCATACGTGGCGCGGATCATCGGGCTTTGWTAGGATCGGGCGTGGGCGGCRCAAGACACGACASGGGGAAAATCGGAAATTTTCCGGTGACACCTGCTCATCGGAAGTCCGACTACCCGCATCCATGTSTTGGGCAGGTTGGGGGTGAGTGTGCCTATCCTCACGCACACCCCCCTCCTCCTTGGGTCTAAGGGCTGCTCATGYGGTAGTGRTGCTGAGCACTACCACCTCCCTTATAAAGAGGTTATATTAAATGAATGCTTCTTCTCCTAGTAGACACCCAAATTGGAGTTAAGCCATACAAAATTTGGATTTTTGAAGTTTCGATAAAAAATCCGAAAAAATACATATTAAATCCGAAAAAATCACGGGAGTACACTTTTGACATTATTTTTCCAAAATTCATCCCGGGGGTCCCGTTTTTCCAGTAAAAATGCCTCGAAAGTCGTGAATCTTTGAAGTTTGGCTAAAAAATCCAAAAAATACGTATTAAATCCGAAAAATCGCGGGAGTACACTTTTGACTTTATTTTTCCGAAATTGATCACAGGGCTCCCGTTTTTCCCATAAAAATGCCTCGAAAACGTGACATTTTGCAAATTAGCCAGAAAAAATTGGTAAAAATGCCCCAAAAATCCGGAAAAATACTGTGAGGTGAACTGTCAAACCTACCTTACATTTCGGAGTGTCGTTCCCGAGAAAAGGCCATTTCAACGGATCTCGTACGTAGAGGGACTTTATTTCCTTTGGAAGCATGTCTTCCGGGTCTCGTTTTGCCGCAAAATTGACACCATGCACTCAACTTGAACCCACGGACCTCTCTACAAAATTTGGGGTCGTTCGCTTATCAGGTCCCGGGGGGCCGAAAAACGTAAACGTCTCGTTTTTAGGTCGTTTCGGCGACCGTCTCCATTTTGCCAGAAATTTCTCTCATAGCTTTATTATGATGACGGATGTTTATTCCAATAGGCTTCGACCCCAAAAACCTAGTTTTGTGCCTCCCACGAACGTTTCGACGATTTGTCGCTTTGACCAGCAAATTTGGCTTGCGACCTCAGAAATCGATTCTATTCAACACAAAAGTTTTCATGACATCATTATATGGTCATATGAACCAAAGATACAAATTTTGGTAAGTTTTTTCTGAAAATTGTCCAGAGACCTCATTTAAGTGATGTATAACCCACGTTATTCGGCCAAAAAATGACATCTCGGTGACCCGGCTCGAATTTATCCAGAATTTCCGTCACAACTTCTAGGTCATGGGAAATGAATATGCCGACAGTTTCGAACCCAAATTCTAATAAGCATACTGCCTCCTACGAGTGTTTCGACTTTTTCTCGTTTTTTCTTTGACGGGACTCAAAAGTCCGCCGTATGGACTCATTTGTGCCCCAAATCGTTCTTCGACCCATTTTATTACAATATGAACCCACGGTACAAATTTTTGCAATCTTTCCGAAAATTGTCCAGAGACCTCATTTCGATGATGTATAATCCACGCTTTTCGGCCAAAAAACATGTTTTCGTGATCCAGCTCGAATTTGTCCAGAATTTCCGTCAAAACTTCTAGGTCATGACAAATGACTATGTCGACAGTTTCGGACCCAAATTCTAAGCATACTGCCTCCTACGAGTGTTTTCGACTTTTTATCGTTTTTTCTTTGACGGGACTCAAAAGTCCGCCGTATGCACTCATTTGGACCCCAAATCGTTCTTGGACCCATTATAAAATCATACGAACGCATTTTACAAATTTTGGAAATTTTTTCGAAAATTGTCCGGAGACCTCATTTTGATGATGTATAATCCACGCTTTTCGGCCAAAAAAACATGTTTCGGTGACCCGTCTCGAATTTATCCAGAATTTCCGTCACAACTTCTAGGTCATGAGAAATGACTATGTCGACAGTTTTTGACCCAAATTCTAAGCATACTGCCTCCTACGAGTGTTTCGACTTTTTCTCGTTTTTTCTTTGACGGGACTCAAAATTTCGTCGTATAGATTCATTTGGACCCCAAATCGTTCTTATACCCATTATATTACCGTATGAACCCATGGTACAAATATTGGAAATCTTTCCGAAAATTGTCCGGAGACCTCATTTCGATGATGTATAATTCACGCTTTTTGGCCAAAAAAATGTCTCGGTGACCCATCTCGAATTTGTCCAGAATTACCGTCACACCTTTTAAGTCATGAGAAATGACTACTCCAACAGTTTCGGACCCAAATTCTAAGCGTGCTACCTCCTACGTTTGTTTCGATGTTTTCTCGATTTTTCTTTGACGGGACTCAAAAGTCCGCCGTTTGGATTCATTTGGACCCCAAATCGTTCATAGACCCATTATATTACCATATGAAGCCATGGTACAAATTTTGGCAATCTTTCCGAAAATTGTCGGAACAACTTATTTCGATGATGTATAATCCACGCTTTTCGGCCAAAAAAACATGTTTCGGTAACCCGGCTTGAATTTATTCTGAATTTCCGTCACAACTTCTAGGTCATGAGAAATGACTGTGCCGACAGTTTCGAACCCAAATTCTAAGCATACTGCCTCCTACGAGTGTTTCGACTTTTTCTCGTTTTTTCTTTGACGGGAAGCAAAAGTCCCCCGTACGGACTCATTTGGACCCCAAATCGTTCTTCGACTCATTATATTACCATATGAACCCATGGTACAAATTTTGGCAATCTTTCCAAAAATTTTCCGGAGACCTCATTTCGATGATGTAAAATGCACGCTTTTCGGCCAAAAAAACATGTTTCGGTGACCCGGCTCGAATTTGTCCAAAATTTGCGTTAAAACATCTTGGTCATGAGAAATGACTACTCCAACAGTTTCGAACCCAAATTCTAAACGTGCTACCTCCTACGACTGTTTAAACGTTTTCTCGATTTTTCTTGAACAGGACTCAAAAGTCCGTCGTATGGACTCATTTGAACCCCAAATCGTTCTTGTACCCATTATATTATCATACGATCCTATAGTAAAATTTTGGCAATTTTTCCGAAAATTGTCCGGAGACCTGATTTCGAAGATGTATAGTATAATCCACGCTTTTCGGCAAAAAAAAATGTCTCGATGACCCGTCTCGAATTTGTCCAGAATTTCTGTCACACCTTTTAGGTCATATGAAATGACTACTCCAACAGTTTTGGACCAAAATACTATACGTGCTACCTCCTACGACT
Source organism: Bassia scoparia (assembly GCA_008642245.1). Taxonomy (NCBI): domain Eukaryota; kingdom Viridiplantae; phylum Streptophyta; class Magnoliopsida; order Caryophyllales; family Amaranthaceae; genus Bassia; species Bassia scoparia. The sequence goes on along the minus strand of SNQN01008694.1, from coordinate 6,176 downwards.
ATTTCGACGTTTTCTCGGATTTTCTTTGACGAAACTCAATAGTCCGTCGTTTGAAATCCTTTGGACCCTAAATCATTCTTGGACCCATTATATTATCATACGAACCTATGGTAAGAATTAAGGCAATTTTTTCGAAAATTGTCCGGAGACCTCATTTCGATGATGTATAATCCACGCTTTTCGGCCAAAAAAACATGTCTCGGTGACCCGGCTCGATTTTGACTAAAATTTCATTCACACCTTTTAGGTCATGAGAAATGACTATGTCCATAGTTTGGACCCAAATTCTAAACGTGCTACCTCCTACGATTGTTTCGACGTTTTCTCGATTGTGTGTGGGCACTATGCTCGTGTGTCTTGTGTGTGGGCACTATGCATTGCCTTGCCTTCTTATGTGGGCACTATGCCTTGCCTTCCTTGTGTGGGAACTTGTCTTGCCTTCCTTGTGTGGGCACTATGCCTTGCCTCACTGTMCCTTATGTGGGCACTATGCCTTGCCTTCCTTGTGTGGGCACTATGCATTGCCTCACTGTGCCTTGTGTGGGCACTATGCCTTGCCTCAATGTGCCTTGTGTGGGCAATATGCCTTTCCTCACTATGCCTTGTGTGGGCACGATGCCTTCCTTATGTGGGCACTATGCCCTGCCTCATTGTGCCTTGTGTGGGCACTATGCCTTGCCTCACTGTGCCTTGCGTGGGCACGATGCCTTGCCTCACTATGCCATATGTGGGCACGATGCCTTCCTTTTGTGGGCACTATGCCTTGCCTCACAGTGCCTTGTGTGGGCACTATGCCTTTTCTCACTATGCCTTGTGTGGGCATGATGCCTTGCCTCACTATGCCTTCTGTGGGCACTATGTCTTACCTTCCTTGTGTGTGCACTATGCCTTGCCTCACTGGGCCTTGTGTGGGCACTATGCCTTGCCTCACTGTGCCTTGTGTAGGCACTATGCCTTGCCGCACTATGCCTTGTGTCACGGTCCTAGCGTTTTGAKGCTGGAGCGTGCGGCGCGCTTCGGCCTTTGGAGGCGAAAGCGTAAGCCTTCTTGCAGAAATGGGACCTCACGAGCACACAGCAAAGTGAGGCGATTCTCTTTTAAAAATGGGCGTGGGTAGGAGGAATGCTTGTGTGAAATATTCTTCTCATATATCACCTTCCCCCTAAAGAGGTTAAATTAAATGAATACATTTGCCCCTAGGAGACACCCAAAGAGGACTTAGACCGTACTGCATCTAAAGATTTAATTCTAAGGCACTTGTGGGGGCGACGCGTAGGAAGCGCCCACAAGGCGAGACTCTAGACTTACGAAAATACATGAAAACGGGTAGGATCCTAACACCTTGCCTCACTGTGCCTTGTGTAGGCACTATGCCTTTTTTCACTAAGCCTTGTGTGGGAACTATACCTTGCCTCACTATGCCTTGTGTGGGCACGATGCTTTCCCTCCCCACCCATACGTCGCACGGAACATCGGGAAATAAGCCCTCCTCGCCCATACGTGGCGCGGATCATCGGGCTTAGATAGGATCGGGCGTAGGCGACCCAAGACACGACACAGGGAAAATCGGAAATTTTCCAGTGACACCTGCTCACCGGAAGTCCGACTAGCCGCATCCATGTCTTGGGCATGTTGGGGGTGAGTGTGCATATCCTCACACACACCCCCCTCCTCCTTGGATCTAGGGGCTGCCCAAGGGGTAGTGATGCTGAGCACTACCACCTCCCCTATAAAGTGGTTAAATTAAATGAATGTTTCCTCTCCTAGTAGACACCCAAATTGTAGTTAAGCCATACAAAATTTGGATTTTTGAAGTTTTGATAAACAATCCGAAAAAATACATATTAAATCCGAAAAAATCACTGGAGCACACTTTTGACATTATTTTTCGGAAATTCAACCCGGGGGTCCAGTTTTTCCCATAAAAATGCCTCGAAACACGTGAATTTTTGAAGTTTGGCTAAAAAATCAGAAAAAATACGTAATAAATCCGAAAAAATCATAGGAGAACAATTTTGACATTATTTTTCCGAAATTCATCCCTGGGGTACCTTTTTCCCGTAAAAATGCCTCGAAAGTCGTGAATTTTTAAAGTTTGGATAAAAATCCGAAAAAATACTTATTAAATCCGAAAATAGCACGGGAGTACACTTTTGACTTTATTTTTCCGAAATTCATCACAGGGGTCCCGCTTTTCCTGTAAAAATGCCTCGGAAAATGTGAAATTTTGCAAATTAGCCCGAAAAAATTGGTAAAAATGCCCCAAAAATCCGAAAAAATACTGTGAGGTGAACTGTCCAACTCATCTTACGTTTCGGAGTGTCGGTCCCGAGAAAAATGCCATTTCAACGGATCTCGTACGCAGAGGGACTTTATTTCCTTTGGAAGCATGTCTTTTAGGTCTCGTTTTGCCGCGAAATTGACACTATGCACTCACCTTGACCCCACGGACCTCCCTACAAAATTTGGGGTCGTTCGCTTACCGGGTCCCGAGGGGCCGAAAAACGTGAACGACACGTTTTTCTGCCGTTTCGGCAACCATCTACGTTTTGGCTGGAATTTCTCTCATAGGTTTATTATGATGAGGGATGTCTATTCCAATAGGCTTCGACCCCAAATACCTAGTTTCGTGCCTCCCACGAACGTTTCGACGATTTGTCGCTTTGACGAGCAAATTTGGCTTGCGACCTCCGAAATCGATTCTATTCATCCCAAAAGGTTTCATGGCATCTTTATATGGTCATATGAACGCAAGATACAAATTTTGGTAAGTTTTCTGAAAATTGTCCGAAACCTCATTTCAGTGATGTATAATCCCCGTTTTTCGGCCAAAAAATGACATCCCGGTGACCCGGCTCGAATTTATTCAGAATTTAAGTCACAACTTCTAGGTCATGAAAAACGACTATGTCGACAGTTTCGGACCCAAATTCTAAGCATACCGCCTCCTATGAGTGTTTAGACTTTTTCTCATTTTTTCTTGACGGGACTCAAAAGTCCGCCGTATGGACTCATTTGGACCCTAAATCGTTCTTGGACCCATTATATTACCATATGAACCCATGGTACAAATTTTGGCAATCATTCTAAAAAATTTCCGGATGCTTTCACTATAGCGCGCTTCACAGTCTCACACTTTTTTAACGCTTCGTCGGACTGGTTGCAAACGAAGTTCACTTACTATTGTAGAGCGTCTTTTTCCGAATTCAATACCTTGATCCCAGCTTCCAGGCTATCAATTATTTTGGCTTGCTCGATGACAATGTTTTCGAGATGAGCCCAATTTTTGCACTTCCCTTCTAGCCATGCTAGTCTTTCTTCTATCGTTTCGCGGCTCATTTTCTCTTTTCTCGGGACTCCAGGTGTTATTTCGAACCTGGCTCTGATATAAACTATCACAGACCTAGAGTTTTTACGCTGGAGCGTGCGGCGCGCTTTAGCCTTTGAAGGCCAAAACGTAAGCATTCTTGCGGAAATGGGGCCTCATGAGCACACAACAATATGGGGCGATTCTTTTTTAAAATGGGCGTCCAGGCGCTTGGGACGGCCGACTACGTCAAAGCGGGCCCAAGCGGGATCCAGACTCTGGAATCTGTATCTGAGTTTGGGACTTTGGGATTGGAATGCTAAAAATGTAATGCAAGCACAATATCTATAAAGGCATTAAGACATTAAATCATTAGCGTGGGTAGGAGGAATGGTTGTGTGAAATATTCTTCTCATATATCACCTTCCCCCTAAAGAGGTTAAATTAAATGAATACATTTTCCCCTAGTAGACACCCACAGAGGACTTAGACCGTACTGCATCTAAAGACTTAATTCTAAGACACTTGTGGGGGCGACACGAAGGAAGCGCCCACAAGGCGAGACTCTAAACATAGGAACATACATGAAAAAGGGTCGGATCCTAACACCTTGCCTCACTAAGCCTTGTGTGGGCACTCTGCCTTGCCTCACTATGCCTTGTGTGGGCACTATGCCTTGCCTCACTATGCCTTGTGTGGGCACGATGCCTTGCCTCACTATGCCTTGTGTGGGCACGATGCCTTGCCTCACTATGCCTTGTGTGGGCGCTATGCCTTGCCTAACTGTGTCTTGTGTAGGCACTATGCCTTGCCTCACTGTGCCTTGTGTGGGCACTATGCCTTGCCTCACTATGTCTTGTGTGGGCACAATGCCTTGCCTTACTTTGCCTTGTGTGGGCACGGTGCCTTCCATGTGTGGGAACTATGCCTTGCCTCACTATGCCTTGTGTGGGCACTATGCCTTGCCTCACTNTGTGTTTTGTGGGCACTATGCCTCACTGCGCCTTGTGTGGGCACTATGCCTTGCCTTCCTTGTGTGGGAACTATGCCTTGCCTCACTATGCCTTGTGTGGGCACGATGCCTTGCCTCACTATGCCTTGTGTGGGCACTATGCCTTGCCTTACTATGCCTCGTGTGGGGGCACTAGGCCTTGCCTCACTGTGCCTCGTGTGGGCACTATGCCTTGCCTCACTATGCCTTGTGTGGGCACGATGACTTGCCTTCTGTGGGCACTATGCCTTGCCTTCCTTGTGTGGGCACAATGCCTTGCCTCACTGTGCCTTGTGTGGGCACTATGCGTTGCCTCAATTTGCCTTGTGTGGGCATTATGCCTTGCATCACGATGCCTTCCCTCCCCGCCCATACATGACACGGATCATCGGGCTTTGATAGGATCGGGCGTGGGCGGCCCAAGACACGACATGAGGAAAATCGGAAATTTTTCGGTGACACCTGCTCACCGGAAGTCTGACTACCCACATCCATGTCTTGGGCATGTTGGGGGAGAGAGTGCCTATCCTCACACACACTCCCCCTCCTCGTTGGGTCTAGGGGCTGCCCATGGGGTAGTGCTGCTGAGCACTAGCACCTCCCCTATAAAGAGSTTAAATTAAATGAATGCTTCTTCTCCTAGAAGACACCCAAATTGGAGTTAAGCCATACAAAATTTGGATTTTTTAAGTTTCGATAAAAAATCCGAAAAAATACATATTAAATCCGAAAAAATCATGGGAGCACACTTTTGAAAATATTTTTCTGAAATTCATCCCGGGGGTCCCTTTTTCACGTAAAAATGCCTCGAAACACTTGAATTTTTGAAGTTTGGCTAAAAAAATCCGAAAAAATACGTATTAAATTCGAAAATATCACGGGAGAACAATTTTGACATTACTTTTCCGAAATTCATCCCGAGGGTCCCGTTTTTTCCGTAAATATGCCTCGAAAGTCGTGAATTTTTGAAGTTTGGCTAAATAATCCGAAAAAATACGAATTAAATTCGAAAAAATCACGGGAGTACCCTTTTGACTTTATTTTTCCGAAATTCATCACAGATTCACAGGGGTCCCGTTTCTCCCATGAACTTGCCTCGAAAAACGTGAAATTTTGCAAATTAGCCTGAAAAAATTGGTAAAAATGCCCCAAAAATCCGGAAAAATACTGTGAGGTGAAATATCCAACCCACCTTACGTTTCGGAGTGTCAGTCCCGTGAAAAGGCCATTTCAACGGATCTTGTACGTAGAGGGACTTTATTTCCGCGAAATTGACACCATGCACTCACCATTGACCTTACGGACCTCCCCGCAAAATTTGGAGTCGTTCGCTTACCGGGTCCCGGGGAACTGAAAAACGTAAACGGCTCGTTTTTCGGCCATTTCGACGACCGTCTCCGTTTTTCCTGAAATTTCTCTCATAGCTTTATTATGATGAGGGATGTCTATTCCAATAGGTTTCGACCCCAAATACCTAATTTCGTGCCTCCCACGAATGTGTCGATGATTTGTTGCTTTGACGAGCAAATTTGGCTTGCGACCTCATTTTAGTGATGTATAACCCACGTTTTTTGGCCAAAAAATGACATCTCGGTGACCCGACTAGAATTTATCCTGAATTTCCGTCACAACTTCTATGTCTTGAGAAATGACTATGTCGACAGTTTCGGACCCAAATTCTAAGCATACTGCCTCGTACGAGTGTTTCGACTTTTTCTCGTTTTTTCTTTGACGGGACTCAAAAGTCCGCTGTATGGACTCATTTGGACCCCATATCGTTCTTGGACCCATTATATTATCATACTAACCAATGGTACAAATTTTGGCAATTTTTCCGAAAATTGTCCGGAGACCTCATTTCGATGATGTATAATCCAC
>SNQN01008693.1:0-28161 GCA_008642245.1 Bassia scoparia | reverse complement strand
AAGAAACTGTGTGGATATCAGGGTCACAGTTTTATCTCTTGACGAGTGTCAAGGAGGACGTTTATGTGTTAGAGAAACTTGCATCTCGTGTTTTCTTTCTTTCTAAGTTTTTAATTCTGCAAAAAGCTTAATTCCCCTAAGTTAACATTCACCCCCCTGTAACGTTCAGTAGATCCAAAGTAATCAATTCAACAACATCTCATAATTATAAATATATGTGTGTTTATGTGTGTAAATATTACTTGTGCAGTATATTTTACAAGGGCAACAAGGTGCAATTAATAGATTATCTAAGAAGCCATACTAGACGCTAATAAAAAGAACAAGTGATGAGCCTTGGACTTTTTAATCAAGTAAGTCATACTAAACGAACAATAATTAAAAAAAAAGGAATTGTAGACACCTAAATGTGTCTCCCAAAATGAGTAATCGATGATGAAACATACCACGTGTCGCGATCGATTTGACTCTGAAAGACGCAGCCGAACTCGTGAAAAAGCTTGAATATGTGAAGTAATACTCGGAACCATGAAGCAAAGGTCAAATAAAGGCAAAAAGTATTTTTTTATTTAATTTAATTTTTGGAATTCTTTTAACTTTAGGAATTTTTAAATAATTTATACTGGTGATTTTCATGATTTTCACTTTTCATTGCATTCTTCTCATTTTCTGAGTTCACCAGTATTTTTAGATTATTTTCTGATTTTTCTACAATTTTCTATGATTTTTGCAATTATTTACAAAAAATCAAAATACGCAAAAATACAAAAAAAAAGCAGAAAATACACAAAATACCGTAGAAATCGGGAATGTTCTAGAATCGATTTCTTGGGGAAGAGGGTGTCCACATTCAACGAACATCCGAATCGCAAGGAAGATTCGCGAGAATAATCAAGGAATATATACGCTCAAGAAGCGTATATACGCTCCCCTTTCAGCTTATATACGCTCAGTTCCTCATACTGCCTATAAATACTGCCTTTGCTTCACTTTCGAGAGGAGAACACACGTTTCACAAGCACTTACATTCTGTCTACACTCACCTAACTCCTTACTCATACAATCACGAGTTCTTTGCTTCCTTTCGGTCACTTTGAAGAGCGATATTGATGTATACCTCTGAGGTTACTCACCCAAAACCTCATTTCGTTTCCTTCTAACTTGATTACAATTATTCGAGTCTCAATTCAACTAATAAATGTAGAAACTCACCTTTTTTAACGCTTCATGTAAATATGTAGGATTTATTATCACTTTCTGGTTGTTTTTGTTTTCATTACTCTATTATCCTTCTCATTTCCTCGTTGTCATTAACGTTGCTTGTCATTACTAACGTCTTCTTTTCATTTGTTATAGCAAACTTTAACGGGGCGCTTTTCTTCATCAATACTAACATGTTTGTTTGATTTGTTTAACGGATCGATCAAAGCGCTATCATTATATTTATTATTTTTCTAACAATTTGTTTGTTTGCAGCGACAAGGTAAGGATGATGTATATTTGTATATGCATATTGTTATATATGTTTTGTATTGCATTTCGTTTGCTCTTTAAATAAGACCGGAAATTATGTGAATCACATTAAAGTCAGATTAATCATGGACAACCGGCTTTTAGGCACCTTTTAATTTTACTAATATCAAGTGATCACATTTTCTAGGCTAGTAGTTGTTTGTGCATAATAGAAAATCTATTTTTGTAGTAACTTTTAGGACTAGTGCGCTAATAAGGTTTTGAATATGTAAGTTGTGTGCATCCAATAATCATGTTTGAATGGAATTACAATGAGACCGAGTAGAGGCCGCTACATGCGAGCGGATTGGGTCAAAGATTCAATCCGTACCATGTCCCGAACTCACGAACTGGTTACTGATCCATATAGGGTAGCATCTCTAAGGTTGCTCGTTCGATCGTTTCTACACTATGTCACAAGGAATCGAGGTAATTTATTTTCTTGTACTTCCTCTGTTTTTCATATACTTCCAATAGTTGTACCGACAAATGAATTTTATCTCATATTGCTACGTACCCATCATCAACTTGATAGTACTACGTACTACCCACAATGTTACATACTTACATGTACGTCTAAGTTGATCCGAGTAGCAAATATAATGATAAATTCCGTTTTTTTTTGTCTTTAATTATATGCCATGTATCGCTACTAAAATAAATGTGATCTCGCCCCATATTAGGTTGCCACAATAAGGAAAGAAGAACACGAGAAGCTTAAACAAAATTTGACTGAAGATGGCGCCAATGATTTAATCTTAGCGACAAATTCTTTCAATCATTATACGTATACAATGTACTAGTATAGCTTCTTCATCGATTCATAACAATTTATTAATCTTGGAAATAATTTGTGAACCGAAAAGATGTCGAATCTTTGAATATAGGTATGGCTAGTTGGAGAAGATTTGACTGAAGACGAGCAATTTATGGCAGCAAAAGGAACTCTATTTATTAATTTTTCGCAATTCCCTCCTTCGAAAAGCAGGGAAGATTGTTTCTATCTCAATGCTTCGGCCATGTTGGCTCCCGAATCATTCGGAAACTTGCACTCATGCGAGGTTTTGTTTTACCGCCAATTCATTAAAACAATCTTGCCTTTTCAATTTACAAATTTTTGATCGAATTCCAATTAATTATTCTTATGAACTACTTATATATCATTAAATTAATTCGATTTACGGTTTTTTTAATGTGTGCACGAGGGTAAATGTTAAAAAAACAAATTCCCTACAAAATATTTGATTTCACTCGAATTATTAATAGGAATATGCAATTAATAGGGATATAAAAATATTACCTACCAAATTTAACTTAAAAATATCATTGWAATCAAATAATTAATAGAGATATGCAACATAATCAAATATTTAATARTGAATTTGTTGATTTAACATGTGCCCTCTTGGGCACGCATTARAAAAAYCGTTCTACTTAATTAATTAATTTCYTGTCGTACATTAATTAGAATTGGCTGCYGAGAAGGGTGATGAGTGCTTCGCGTGTAGCCGGGATAGTGCACGCTTTAGAAGGGTGGAACACGAATGAATGTGGCGATGAACTCTTCGACATAGACAAAGTTTGGGAAGCTTCACTTCGACATGGATTTTGCCCATTTGTCAGGGACGGACCCATGAAGGAGCTAGTGGGGGCTACAGCACCCCCACTTTTTAAAATAAATCAAAGAAAAAAATACAAGTCAGACGCGTGAAGGAAAGAAGAAAAGAAGAGCTGAATTGCTGAAAAGATTCCAAAACATTGAAAACAACATTACTCTCTGACCCTCTCTCTCACTTCTGTCGACTCTATGTCTGTCACTCTCTCTGACCCTCTCTGACTCTCTGTCACGACTGTCACTCGAGACTGCCTGTCGCCGTCGCGACGCTGCTCCGACGTCGGACCACCACTCAGTCGCTCACCGTTGCCGCTGTTGTTGCTTCCCAGTTTCCACCGCTCGCTGCCGCACCAAACGGCCAAAGCCTCCTTATTTGTGAGTTTTTTTGCTTTTTTTCAAATTAATTCTTCATTCCATTAATCTTTAGATAGTACTAGTTTGTAGTCAAATAATTGTTGTATACTTGTATTGTTTTAMTTGTATATATAATATATTTATTGTTTAATTTGTGTAATTGTATTATTTAACTTCAATTGAATAAACCCTAGCTAAAATCTAAATCCCTAATTTTTTCTTTAGTATGAACTGATTTTAATTTTATTGAGTTAAATTGTTGATATATTTCTTTGTTTGTTTAAATTGTATTTTGTTTGGTTGATTATTGTAAGACTTTTTTAATGTTATTTTGGATTGTAAGACTTTAAATATTTCATATTATTTATATTATGTTTTTTTAAAATATCTATGTGAATACCCGAATACCCGATTGTTAAATCGAAGTACAAGACGATCGAATTTAGCACCCCCAGGCCAGTTTGAAATTCATGAGTCCGCCACTGCCATTTGTTACTCATACTTAATTCATTTGGCTCAATGATGTCTTAAAACTGGTTATATTCTCTTTTCTGTTGTTGTACGTATAATTACTTGCGAATTATAGTCCAACATTGTACTAGTACAAGGACCTTGTGAAAGGCAATAGTAGACAATAATGCAATGGTCGTTAGCAATTGGCTAATATGATTGCGACCATGTAATATCTATTACTCTATGTTATTGCTTTCTGTTTCAAAATATATAATACTTGTGCTCGACGATTATTCGTTAAATTATTCTAAATTTAACATATTTCCTAAAACAGTGCGGAATTAGAATAATATTTTGGAGGGGGTCAAAATATTTAATAATTTTTTAAAACAAAGGGTGTGTGAGTTTACTAACGTAAGAAAACACTATTAATTAATTAGGCATAGCCGCGTAGCAACAAGTCTTACCATCACCGTGCGTGTTGTGGACTTGTGGCCTTTAGGTGGCACGGGCACATAACACACCCCGATTCATGCCACCATTGTAGCCACAACATGGCCTGGTCTAGGCTAATTAAGAATGTGTGTAGCGCACCTTCTATATTTTTATACTTTTACGCTTTTACATGTGTGTTGATCGGAATGAGGTGATAGTGCAGTGCTATTACCCTTCGACTTCCAGGGTATAGCCCCGGAGTCGATTTTCACCCCCAACAATATATTGGGGAGTTATCCCACTGCATAGTTCCTAGAATAGGATCTGTGTAGAGTTCTACTCGTTAGTCTTACTGTATTTTTTTATATAAAAATAAATGTGTTGATCGGATCATCACGGGCAAACAATGCGCGAGTGTGACCCTGAACCCGATTGTCATTGTTAGCTCAAGCACAACATGCCCCCAAATAACACGAAGCAAAAACAAAAAGGAAGGACAACAAGTCAACAAACGTGATGAAGTGAGCATGAAGATGGTCAATATTGTAATTGTCTTCATCAAACTTGTGCTGGCTAGCTTGTCGCACCAAAAAACTTATACTGGCTTTAAAAACTTAGATATTGTTTTTTCTTAACTAGTAAAAGATTTCAAAGTGGAGAAGCCAAACGACACTTACAATCTAATTTCGTAGCAACTAATTGATAAGCACAAATATATCTATTCAAAAAACTACATACTCCCTTCGTTCTATATTGTTTTGTGTTTTTACTATTTAGGGGAGAAACTAAAAATAATCTCTATTATATAAGCCAAGAGGGGAGCAATGGTGTCCCCCTATTAAAAGACGTAAATAGCCTTAATGATGTAAAAGACTTAATTGCCCTTAATTAAAAAATATAATTCTCTTTATTTTTTGCACATTCCATACTAAGCAACATTAAAAAGGTATATTAACTAATTTTTTTCCCATGAATAAAAAAAGAAAGCTTAATTATTTAGTGTAAAAAAATTAAAATTAAAATACATTAATTACATTGACTAATTTACTCCATTGAATAACTTAAACATTGCAAATTATTTTGAAAAAGTTTAATTAATTGGTATGAAAATTCAAATATAAATACATTAATTACATAGACTAAAATTTTCACATGAATCAGTTAATCATTGCAAATTACGAAGTATTTTGAAAATCATATTGAATTGAATATTTATTAAATTATTCTGTATTTGAATATTACTATTTGTATGTCAATGTAATTAATCATTTAATCTCTTTGTCGAGAGATTCAATTGAAAAGAAAAAATTACATCAAAAATTTGAAAATCATAATAACTCACCGCCATTGTTAATTTGAAACTGTACCCAATTACATGAATTTTTTTCTAATTGAATATTTGTTTAATATAAATTTTTAAATTGAACGCACGCATCGCGTGCTTATAGTGCTAGTATATTATAATGAAAGTTGGGTCAAAAGGCAAAAATAGATTGCAGAGAGAATGTGTAAATGGGAAAAGTAAGAGAAAGTGGTAGGTCACTAGGTCTTATTAAAAAATATTAAAAGCATGTCCAAAAATGAAATAAAGCACAATACACAAAACATTATGGAACATCCAAATGAGGAAAGTGCACAAAACAATATGGAACGAAGGAGTACATCGTATGATTGTTCAAGTATTTGAACCAATAAAGCCTTAAAGGAAATCTTCATCCAAAACAATACTATATGTGGGTTCGCGCAAATTCGGCATTATAACTGATGTAGAAGTAATTGGATAACTATATTTGCAGAGTCAATTAGACATCCCAACAATCGAATTGAAGCAGTCGGACCTTTACAATATAACACAATATCTAAAATACCTACTCCGTAACTCCATAGATTAAGATCTAGGAAGACAACACAAACCCATAGCACACTATCTTAAAAAACTTAGATATTTTTTACGCCAATTAAAGTCCATATTAATGCTTGTGTTAGTAACCTTATTAATTACTCCCTCCGTAACGCAATAAAAACAACAATTGAATTTTCACGTAATTTTAGGAAGAGATTTAACAATGTAAATGTAATCCCCGTAATTTTCAAAAATTTATAAATATATATTTTTATTTAAATGCCATTATTTTCGTTTAAATTTATCTTTTCTTCTTTATCCAAAACAAAATAAATGAAATATTTAAATTTAACCTAGCCAAAACCTAAATCATTAAAGGGTTTTATTTTTCGTCTTTTCCTCTTCTTTCACGCATAACATTCTGTTTTCAAAAAAAAAGGGGGGAGAGCATCTGCGGTGCGTTGTTGTTGCTGCGTGTCGCCGCCGCCCCTGCCGGACCACCACCCACCGAACACCACCCGACCGTCGGTCCTCTCTCCTCTTTCCTTCTTGCTCCTCTTGTTTTAATTCTTTAGTTTGTTTAAGTCTTAAAATTCTTTTTAATCCAATTGTTTATACTAATAATTATGAGTATAATCTGATACAAATTACAAAGTTTAAGAGTTTTGGTSATATTTATTTTAATTGGAAATTTTCAGATTTATTGAATTGCAAAATTTGGGTTTTAATTGAGGTTTTCACGTTTTGATTAATCTGTCCAGTTTTACTATTCGATTTTTATTTATTTTTCTTCTTTTCAATAATTTACAAATATTTGGTCGTGTAATCGACATACTGAAATACACCTTGTGTAAAATTTTCGGAATTTTCTAAGCAAGTTTACTATTTTAAAAAAAAAATCGTTTTTGAATTGACAGTTTTCGAGTTTCAGGTTAAGCTTTTGATTTTTCCTGATTTTTATGTTCACTAATAGTTTACAAACAATTGTTTGAATATCTATATACAGTAATATACTTTGTGTAAAAGTTTCAGAATATTCCAAGTTGATTTACTATTTTAATAAATTCGTTTTTGAACTGACTATTTTCCGAGTTGCTGACTATGTATTCGATTTTTATTTATTTTTATATTAATCTATAATTTACAAAAATATTTTTGGATGTTCTATATACAGTAATACACCTTGTGTGAAATTTTCAAAAAAATTCGTGGAGTTTTAGTATTTTAATAAATTTTTACATTAGATTGTCAATTTTTATTACGAAATATGTTTTGCGTTTAAAATTAATTAAAAATATTTGGCATGAAATATAAGTTAATTGTGATATTTTCAGGGTTATTAAACATATTCAAAGTGATTTTAACCATTTAAAAGTATGGATTTAAAAGTTTTTAAAGAAATAAATGAATGGTTTATAGTATAAGCATTGAAGTTAATCTTTAAATTAAGTTTAAGGTTGATTTCTAAAAGTTTTTGTAGGAGAAAATTCTCCATGAGTTATTGTTGAAGTGAAAAATAAATAGCTGGATTGTATTCTTTTCAAGGTACGTACTACTCGTACTTGCGGAATCCTTGATCTTTATGTATGCTTGAGGATGTTTGATAACTTAGAGACATGAGTAGGAAACGCCCATGGAATTATTTGGTAGTCAAGGATAAATTATGAAAATTTCACACAAGGTGTATTACTGTATATAGAACATCCASACAAATTCTCGTAAATTATAGATTAATAGAAAAATAAATAAAAATCGAATACATAATCAGCAACCCGGAAAATAGTCAGTTCGAATTTATTAAAATAGTAAATCAGCTTGGAATATTCTGAAACTTTTACAAAAGTCTTTTTTTATGTACCACCCAGTTTAATTTTATTGAGCTAATTCGGATTTGAGGATCAGTTCTGAAGGGTTAGGTTTCAGTCCTCTCTCAATTGTTGTTGCGGGGATCGAACTCAAGTTCTACCTACCAAATGTAGTCCCAATTATCGATTTCTTTTTAATAACATGTAAAACAAATAGTATAATTATTGTTATTAATTTGATATTTTCAAATTTACTATTAATCTCTATAATATTGGTAAAGAGAAGCAATTATATCCCTAGTAAATTACATTTTTAACCCTATTAKTAAGAATAAAAACAAAATAACTAATAAGATGTATTGAAAACCTTCCATACTAATCCTCCAATTAAATTAAAAACACAATTAAATTAGGCAAAGTCTTAGGTGAATCGGGTGCATAATAAATTTATTGCGTACAAGATTACAGTGACCCTTTTGGTCAATATATATGTTGAACCCTATGTTTGATAAATGGCACAACAAACCAATAGCAAACTCATGTGATTATTTCTACTGAGTGTGCTAAGTGTTGTGCTTTCATGATCAAAACTTCAAGGAGTTTTAAAGGGATAATGATAACCTTATGAGAAGGAAGTCTATGTGACTGTTGAAGATTTTGAAAGAGCTCAAGGAAGAAGCTCAAAACATYGAGGTTCGAGTTCCTTGACTTAAACATGACTCGAGAGTTGAAGATGCTTCGTGGAGAAAATCTTTGGTACAATAGGTCTAGGAATTTATATTTTTAGATTTATTGTAATCTTGTCATTAATGTAAGATTAAATGGCTCAAAGGATAAAAGAAATAGAAATAGGGTTTATGGAATTATGTTTATTAATGGATTTAATTTGACAAGTTTATAAAAAAGGAATTTCAAAATAAAACCTAGGTAATTTGTAAATATTATGAAAGAATAAAATCCTTTTCATAAATAATAAAATCCTTTTCATTTTCCTGTTAGATATATTTCCTAAATATTATTTCTATATCTTTGAAAAATCTTTTAAATCAGTCTTGATAAAAAAAAAAAAAAAAAAAAAAAAGCGATTTGATGAAAATGTGTCCTCCTTGTTTTGTGGAGAATTGGTTTTTGCAAAATTAGTGGCAATCGTGAAGATAATATGCGTATTCATCAAGCTAACTAACCTCCTATTAATAGGAGGTTAAACGGTTGTAATCTGTCTAATTGATATCGTGTTTTTATGGACTTGCAGTTCAAGTTCCATCAAACACTACTCCCTACAAAATAGGAATTAGTGTGATGGTGTGCTTACTGTTTTCATTCCACACTCACACATCACTATAAATATATTCAGTTAGGAAATCATTAAGACAAACTTGAGCAAAGAATCAATCTGAGTCTTTTACTTCACACAAGTGCCAAGCATCTAACGGTTAAGAATGAAAGTTTTTAGTTTTCACCAAAAGTAAGGTTTTTAGTAAATCCTAACACCTATTTTCCTTCGGAAAATATTTTCCATGAAAAATGCTTTCTTCCAAAACTAACGGAGCCTAAATCATATTTCCAAAGTAGTAGTAAAAAATTGAATGGAATACCAAATTCTCCCAAAGTTGTACTAAAAATGTGACTGGAATACAAAATTCTCCCTCATCGCAACCCTAACCTCACACACAGAGGCTTCGGGTTACTTAACGATGAATGATGGTTCACGGATGCGTTTATTACTTGTGAAAACATATTCAACAACTACAGAAATCTGAAAACAGTTCAGATGCCTCACTTACGAAACAATCGAGTGGTACTCGTGCAAAAGCTGAGTATAAGTATAATGGATTTACTTGGCACACATCTTAGCTCTAGCATGACCCTGAGATATCTGAAACTGTTCTGTGATACCTAAATGTGCCATCAGAAGCCAGACGTGAGTAAGGAACTCTCCCCCTTTCCGAAGCTGATGAGCATGTTGGTATCCGTGGCAATGGCATGCAGCATAAGCCAATATCTCAACCCAAACTTGGCTTATGATCTGCCACTTGTCCTCCCCGCCCTTGGATCGCAATTCTGTGGCAAGTCTACAAGCATCAAATAGCACCGATTTGCTTCTATCGCCTTTTACTTTACCTGCTGAGCAACAACGGTTAAACATAATAACAACAACAATAACTACAATAATAACAATAAACTGGTTTTCTAGCAGGAAAATACTCAATAATTTGATTGGAAATTTCTGTCTTAAATTCATGAGCCAAAAAAACTAATTTGTCATACTATCTTTGATCAAGATCTCAAGTTTTTGCAACATTGTCAATTTGTCACATGAATAATTTGAAGGACGACTGCAACAGGACACAGCCGCACAAAACTGAGTGCAATATGATAGTGTGAAGGCAAACATGGGAATTTTCTGATAAAACTGTTTTTCGGATTGTAACTTTCACTTAAATTGGAAATTTTGATGAGGATTATAATCCGAGGTTTGCGACAGAAAACCGAATTAATCCCAAAGTTTTACCAACTCTGGCTGGGATTAAACCTTAGTTTGCAACTTACATTGAGTGATTCAATGAAAAACCGCATCAATCCTGCGCAGAAAAATTTGTTTATGGGTACAAGTGTATAACCTGGACTATCTACAATGAGTAACAGGTATTAAGATATTTTGTATAAGCTCACTCAACCAAGTAACAAACCAGAGAAGATGGGGCTTCTTATCAGACGAGCATTTATTAACAGAAGAAAACATATTACCTGGTTTGATCTCAGTATTAACTCGGAGCAGCATCATACAGGCCTCGTATTTAGAAAGCTTCTCTATTCTCTCTTTGAAGAATTCCCAAGCCTCTGCACAGGTATCCTGCAACCTTATCATCCCAATTTCCATAGGCAACATGAAAGGACACATGACTAAAAGATACATCATGTACTCTGACATGTGTTTGCTTTCTCTACATTCCGAACTTATTGTTGACTCAGAGTTTGTTGCTGTCTCTGAACCTTCTGAGCCGTGTTCTGAGTAGTAACAAAGATCAGTCGCAATGTGCCACAGAAGAATGCTTTGGTCAAATTCCACTTCAGTAACAGACCAATTTAAGTTGCTGCAATCAAACTTTTCCAGGACACGCATACCCCTTGACGTGCACAAAGCAGTAAATTTGCTTTTGTCACCACACTTGGAGATCTCCAAAAATTGTTTGAAGATCAAAGATTTTAAATTTGAAGACACCTCAAGATAGGTAAGATGAAAAAGTTCATTCACCTTGTTGTCAGCCAAAAAAACCTTCATGATCCTAGGAATAATTGCTGAATTTTCTTCTCTGCAAAAGTTTTGTATGCTATGCTGGGCAATCACATTAGACCACCGTTTACGTGGTGGTATCCATAAAATCTGCCTAAAGCAAGAGATAATTCTTTTCTTATGGGAGTAATCTGACCAATCTGAAACTAGCAGAATGAAATAAGAGCAAATCTCCAGCATTATAGCTGCCACAAGCAATATATAAGTTATGTAAAGATCAACTGTGTGGAAATGCTCTTTCTGGTCTCTGTGCATGATAGAGAATACCACCAGCGAACTTAAGGTCGTGACAAGCGTGATTAGACGAAAAAATTGCCCTGTTAGATTATAAACCACAGGCGCCTTGGTGTAGAACACATCATATGCAAATCCAAGCTCAATTTCAATCACCTCAAACGCTTCTTCACATTTAAGATTGTGGAAGAAACTTTGACTTTCGTTACGATCATGAAAGCTGAGAATGAGATCGACGAAAAGGCGCTTGAAGGTTTGGAACAGGTCATAAGCTTTAAGAACTAACTCTTCATTGTTTACTGAAGTTGGGGCACAGGTAGGAAGAGGGGTCTCGATCACCTCTAAAGCCTTCACGTAAAACCCCTCTGCCTTTTTCAGTGTAAAATCCTCCATGAACTTAGAATAATTTGGTCCTGGATCAGGCTCCATCATTAAAAGACGGAATTGATCAGTGCTTGCTGATCTTAGAGAACATATTCTTTCTATAAGCTTAATTAGACCAATTATCAGCATTGGGATACTTAGTAGAGAGAGAAAAGAAACACCGGGCCAGGCTATAACAAGTATGTAGAGGCACACCAAAAATTGGGTCAGCAGCTCAAGCACTCGCCTGTGCCAAAGTTGGTTGTCCTCTAACGAGTATGCAGTAATTGTATCTGGACCGCCCAGATGGAGAAGCAAAAAGGGTGCCCAAAATGATACGAGATCATCACCAAAAGGTGCGTTTTCAGTTGGAAGATCATTAACATAATTAGAGATGGCCCCGAGTGCGTAAATTGCAACTGAGTCTGCCAATATATATGCAGTCCAAACAATGAATCTAAGAAAAGGCTTTCCTTTGCGTTTTCTAAGCTTACCCAAGACTATTAATGCAATTTGCAACACAAGGCTGAAGACAACAGCAAACCTCAGCGCAAACTTTTTACACCACTTTCTTGTTGCTTCCGGAAATAATTCCACCAAGCCCCTCCTTTCCACTGTGACCAACATCCCGGCCACAACTGAGAATTTAACATCACAAGTAGCACTTCTAAATTGTTAGGAYTTAGGAAGTGTTCTCTAAGTAACCACCCAAAGACTCGAAAAACAAAAACATACAACTTAAAAACGAAGTAAATATGAAAATCATACTTGGACGGAGCATGGCTTCGAGCCTTCGAGCAAGCAACTTGGCAGATTCCCGACAATCTCACGAGTCTGCACAGATGGTTCAGATATTAGTAATTAGCATCGATAAGAAACAGAACAATAATGTTTTTAAGCAACAGCATTACTAACCTATACAACACTAGTTTAGACTTAGCTAGAGATACTTCATCAGACACGATTGTAGTCGATATGGAATCACAAAAGACTTCAATGAATTTCTAAGTAATCAACTGAAGAGGAGCTTCAATTACAACCATGCGAAGGCATGGTTTTTACTGAGAGTCAGAGAAGAAGATGACCTTGATTGACTGACTTTCTTCTAGTCAACAGTGTGCAGCCATTTTCCTAATTTAAATGCTTTTAATTGTTCCAAGTTTTCATTAAATAAAATATATATATTGTTCCAAGTTTATTTAACAACTTTCGCAAGAATTTTTCAACCTCACCACTTGAAAAATACAGTAAAAGTGAACTTATAACTTCAGATAAGAGGATCATCCTGATTGTAAACCATACATAAATTACCCTTTCACGTTCCTAGTACAGGATTAAAGTAGTCATGTTAAAGTTTCCCGCTATGTTTCRGAAAATGTAACTAAGGTGTGTTTTTTTTAAAAAAAATAAAAATAAATAAAAAAAACAATTAAAAGGTTTTTTCACAATAAATGGCTTAAAAGGTGTTTTGTTTATTGACCAAAAAATCCAAATATTAATTATAACAAACGCTGCATGGGGCCTGGGGGGGCCTGGTTAAAACATTTATTGAATGAAGCAGAGGTTGATTGCAATAGGTTTGTCCTCATGAGAATAAGAGTAGTTTGAAATCAACTGTTTATGATAAGATTTTTATGCTCACAACTCATCCACAAATTCATTTTTGAGAACAAACGATAAAAATTAAAACCAAAATACCTTAACATGATGCACATTGGAATTGTGGAACTCAAACCAATTCATCAAAGGACAGGATATGCTGTAAGAATTTCACAATGATTTTTAAGACACGATATAATGTTTAGAAAAATATGGAGTATCTATCATTTTATCTATTCTAATTTGCTTATATTACAAGGGATTAAAATTAACTAMTGTAGTTAGTTTGATGAGAATCTAGAGATGACAAGTCTATCTTCATCCAGAGGAAGGGCAGTGAATAATTTGCTGTTCGAAGGGTGTGCGAGTGCCTAAACCAACTGGGTAATTATTAGTATCTTTCGRGAAGATACAGATATTAAAGTAGTGTTTTCTGTGGCATTATAGGTAAATAAGTTGATCTTTAGTTAAGATTAAGATCGGCTAATTTACGTAAAATGTCACGGGAGACACTACTTTAGTATCCACTGATTCCATCAGACCAGTTTGACAAGTCACAARTATCTATATAGCCTCYRATAAAACAGGGTCGGATTCAAATCAAGTACAGGGTGGGAGCCTTCACACTTCACGAGCATGGATATTTCGACTCTTGGGCCAAAATCTTGACATTTACAGTGATAACCTAGCAACTTGGACGGTTGGACGACTTGGACCTATAGACGCTATGGTTCAAAAGATCAACACTGGTAAAACGCAGATCCTTACAAACATGACMAGCTCGAAATTTGGCGAACAGTAGCAGAACAAAACAGGGCCAATKTTCTTGTGCCTCGTCAGTTGTCACCCAAGCTGTCTTTGCCCCYCTTGACGTGATCCGCTTGATTTTGACGTAAGTAGCATCCATTGGATCACATGAGAAGTGTCCACAGTTTTGAAGAGAATAAGCTTAATAATTTCTACTATACACAGGCAAACCTTAAGAAAACCCAGCTTTCACCACTTTTCTAAAGAGCTCCTCACCTTACTAGCAATTCTTTTTACCATGGCCGAGATGGATGCTTGTTTGGCCATTGAAAATGCAGTTGAACAGCTCGAGCAAGCTCCGGCCATAGTTCAAGAGACTCATAAACTTAGATCTCTCAAAACAAATTTTAGAGTTATGAGCAAGTTAGTCAAGGAGCAAGTTTACAAAGACTATGAGCCAGATGTAGCTGAATGGTTACAGAGAGTCCGAGAGATTGCTTATGACACACAGGATGTGATTGGTTCCGTAGTTGCAGATACTCATATTCATAAGCAGAGGAGTAAGCTTGGAAGGTTACTCTCCGGAGGAAGGGTAACCAAACATCATGAGGAGATAGAGAATATAGAGAAGCGCGTCGAAGAAATATGTTCCTCTACGGAGGTTGCTATCTCTATCAAGAGTAACGAGTCTTATYGAGGCCAGAGCTTTTCCAARATTGACGACATAGTGGGATTCRAAGMTGACCAGRAGACTTTGATGAVGCAGCTTGATGATGCTAGATTAGAACGTCAGGTAATCTTGATCATTGGAAAGCCAGGCTCCGGCAAAACAACTTTGGCCAAGGAGGTGTACAATTGTTGTCTTAACAAGGGAAATTTTGACTGCCTAGTGCGGGAATCTTTCCCACAAGAACTCCCCCTTGAAAAGATGTTATTCAGAATATTGAAGTGGTCCGGCTCAACAAGCAACAGAACTGATACTCTATTCAAGGATCAGCTGAAAGATGAACTTTTTAAAAGCTTCAAAGGCAAGAGGTATCTTATAGTAATTGACAATGTGCATGACAATGAAGTGTTGAATGAGCTCATATCCTCATTTCCTGATGATTTAAACAGAAGTCGAATATTGCTAACAAGTCGGATGACTCAAGCAGATTTACAACTGCAACAGCAAATTTCATTCTTATATGAAGTTAAACCTTTAGATGTARRWCAAAGCTGGAAGCTGTTATCAAAGAAGGTATTTGAGGGGGGAAATTATTCAAACCTGGAGGAACTCGGCAAAACAATGGCAGGCAAATGCAAGGGCTCACCAGGAGCCATTACGGCTTTGGCAGCAATGTTAAACAATGCAGAAAAAACAGAAGAAATGTGGTCAAAAWTTCTTGAAGGTTGTGATGACCTTTTAAAGTTTAATGAAATTGGTGAAGAATTACAAATGTGTTTGCTTTACGGTGGTTTGTTCACAGAAAATTTCAAGATATCTGCAAAGCAAATGATACAAATGTGGATGGCTGAAGGTTTTCTGAAGCAAATGGGCAGTAGGAGAGCAGAAGAAATAGGACAGCAATACTTGAACGAACTCATCGGCCAATCTTTCATCCAAGTCAAAAGAAGGCCTGATGAAAGTGTGAAAACATGCTATACACTTGATCMCGTCTCCCAGTTTTGCATATCTAAAGGTGCAGAAGGGAAGYTATTCGAGGTTCACATGAACAACAGCTCCGACCATCAGAAAGAGATAAAAAGAATGGTAATTCATAGTAACTCCATCACAGATGCTTTGAAAAGATTTGGSAACTGTCATGATGTTCACTCCCTTCATTGTTTTGGTGACATTACTAATTCTGCCTCTAACTTCTGGAACACTCTGCTCCATAATTTTTGCCATCTCAATGTTTTAAATTTGGGTTTTCTAGTATTAGATAAGATTCCCAAAGAACTGGGCAAACTGAAAAACTTGAGGTATTTGAAGCTGAACGCTCCCAATGTGAAAAAACTTCCATCTTCTATTGTCAATCTTCACCGATTGGAGACATTAGACATGAGAGAATCTTGTTTCGCTTGCTTGCCACATGGACTATGGAAGTTGCAATGGCTTAGGCATCTCTACCTTCCAGGCTCTACTTCCCTCCCAAACCCTGTTCAAATAGATTACTATAAAACCCTTTCAAACCTCCAAACTCTCTCTGGTGTACGACCAGACAAGAATTTGAAGCGGCTAATGGTCAGGGCCAAGTTCCCTAACATTRCAAAATTGAGAATATGCAGTTTTGATTTGAAACTCACATGTAACTTTTTAAATAGCCTCGACCATCTACGCCATCTTCAATCACTAAGGATAGAGAATCCATCCAAACTCCCAGACTCAAATGCATTCCCCTTGAACCTTACCAAGATAACCCTCTCTGAGACTAAACTTCAAAATTGTATGAAGACACTAGGGAAATTACCAAATCTAAGGGTCCTTAAGTTACTTAAGGAGGCTATATATGAAAAGGAAATTGAAAGTGCAGGAGGATTTTTGCAGCTTGAAGTTTTGTACATAGAAGATTTGGTTGTGGAGGGATGGAAACTGGAGAGAGGAGCAATGCGAGGTGTTAAGCATTTAATCACCAACAGACATGAGATTAAGGAAACGGCTCCAGATTATTTACAACCAGTCGTTCGCTTCATTGGGGATGAAACCTGTTGAACACTTTGCTTCTGCAGTCATCTAATCATCTTTGTCTAATGGCCAAAAGAGCAACGCAGATTTTACTCCAACAGTTCTTTGTTTTAATGTTGSTTGCAATATTTCTGCCAACTCCTGATAATTGAAATTATAATAGAAGTCCTTTTTTGTTTTTATCTTTGTCTTCAACATCTTGGTGTTACTTAACAAAGCAGCCATACAAAACACTAGGCATGTGAAATGGGCAATTTTTCAGTGTAGCCAAATTTCAAGATAGAAACCAACACATCTTTAAGATTTTCCGATCTTAAGGTATGATCTATGTATGCGTATAATAACCAAAAATCAGCACAACTCAGCAGCCTAATGTCCTATCAATGAAACACACCACAAATTTCAATACAAAGAAACAGATATTTAGATAAAAGGGGAGTAATAACAGAAGATGACAGCAGCAGTGGCAATAGTAGCAATAGCAGTACTGGTGCAAGTTGGAATGCTAATTAAAATACAGCAATGAATAAAGAGATTCAAYAACATATAGAACTCTAACAAACAAGCAGCAATAATAGGTAACGCATAATGGACTACAAAGCCAAAATTGGTCCAAAAGGACAGACAGATAATCTTATAAAAATGTTATTCCTATTATCACAGCCTAACAGGTACACTGGAAAGTTGGAAACTATCAAAGTAAATATGAGTGTAGTTTGAAATTAGCAAATCAATCATGCTTCCTARAAATCAATGTGGTCATGGTGGTACTCATTGAGCACTACCATGACCAGTGAGAAGTTACGTGGAATTTTGTTAAATTTGTTTCAACGTGTAGATTAATAACCCCCTCCATATTTTATTGATGTATGAATTTACTGTTTGAGGGAAAAACAAAGAGTAATGTATTATGAGGTCAAAAGGCAAATATAGACCTCTGTAACATAATAAGTACAACAATTGGGTATTATTTGTAAGGTATAAAATATCAATTTGTATCTTCTAGCCTTAGGGCTTTTAATTTACGTTCCATTAACTCAAAAAAAAATATCTATWTGTTGTGATTTTTGTGTTATGGGGAAGTAGACCATCATGGGAGCTTAGGTGGTAGGTTTGAGGAAACGTTGAGGTAGGTTTGCWTACATGTGTTGATGTGTACACGGATAAGAAGATCCTTACTTGGCAATGTACATTGCCACTAATTTTCAAGTGGTAGGTTTCGGAGGAATTTTCAAAACAATCCAGAATCTTACTCCCTTAGAAACATTGATATTTTATTTTTTAAATTTAGTTTAGGGCCTACGATAGAATTAATTGAGGAAATTGATTTTTAATTTTTTTAAATTTAGTTTTTGACAGGAAATTTAAGAATTTGGGATAATGTTTTTATGGACATGATAAATAATGCAATGCAGAGTGGATAATTACAATRCAAAAGTAAAAGATGAAGTCCCCACCGTGTTTGAACTTTTCTTTACTGCACATGTCTGTCCTCTTCTTCACAAACGCTAAGGCTACCCCCCTTAAGGCCTTAACTCTCTCAGCTTTTACATGATGTCAGTATCAAATTATCAACCCTCCCTTAGCCATTAATTGGAACACTTTACCTTGAAAAAATTCTCTGATCACATTACATTAGCTGACGCTAGCTAGACCATACACTGTACATTTGTACCTATGGCTGGTGAAGCAGTGGTGTCTGCGGTTATACAAAACGTCACATACCTCCTTATTCGAGAGTCCATACTATTCGCCAAAGTCATTGACCAAGTAGAAAACATCAGACTAGAGCTTAGGCGGATGAAGGGCTTCCTGGCAACCAATACTGATAATAATGCCAAGAAATGGGTAGGAGAATATCTAAAAACACTATATAGTGTGGAAGACATAGTTGAATCCTATGTCCTCAGATCAGTACGCAAGAAAACAGGGATGGGTTTTTTGAAGAATTATGGTTTCTATTTGCATGACTGGGCAGCCTATCAAATTCTTTGCAAGAAAATGAAAGAGGTTGAAGAGCAGATAAAAAAACTCGATGAGGAAATGCCCCCTTACTTTGAAAATGCAAGTTCGAATAGAAGCTGCAATGGGCAATATCCACATAGCCTGGTTGGTGTAAGTAACAATACAATTAACTTCATCCAGACCAAGCGTGAAATCAGCGATGTTTACGAAGAGGATGATTTTGTTGGCTTCAAGGACATTAGGAATTCACTGAAGGAGAAGTTGACCAGCGAGCCTGGTAAGATAATTGGAGTTGTTGGTCCCTTTGGCTCGGGAAAGACTACCCTTGTGAAAAGGCTTTACAACCGCAAGTCCATTAGAGATCATTTTATTTATCATGCTTGGCTTGATGTCTCAGAGGAGCATGTATATAAAGACCTATTGCTTAAACTATGGAAACAGGTCAACAACGATAGGGATACTGAGCTCACTGTTCTTGATGAAGAACAGCTAAAAGACAAGCTAAGTAAGTTCTTGCTTGAAAAGAAGTACTTGATAGTGTTAGATGATGCAAGGAAGCAGCCAGATGTTTGGTTCAATTTGCTTAGTGATCTCCCAGACACAGATGGGTGTAAAGTGGTGCTTGTTGCTCAACACGACTTACACGAGGATACACGTGTATCTTGGGACAAGGAAGGTCGGCCGCTTTATCTTCAGCCACTAAGTACAGAGGAGAGCATGGAGTTCTTGAAAAGCTTCTGCCAGCAAAAGGGTCGTTCTCTATCCTCTGACCACAGTTCTCTAAGAAATAAGATTCTAGAGAAATGCCAAGGATTACCCCTCAATATCGTCCTCCTAGAGGGTATCTTATCATCCAAGAAGATGACCTATGAAGAGTTGCAACGATTGTACAACCATCCTAACTGGACAAGCATTGATCTTTGTTTATTGAGCTACACTGATCTCCCAATACATTATAAGCTATGCTTGCTCTACCTAACACTTTTTCCAAAAGAATCTGACTTCTCAGTGAGAAGAATACTTCGTTTGTGGCTTGCAGAGGGATTTCTACAATGCCCACTACAGATGGGTGAAGAGTCTGAAGACTTAGCTGAGAAGTGTTTTGATGATTTGGTCAATAGGAACTTAATTAAGATATCAAAATTTCGCTCCGACGGAGGCCCAAGGAAATGTCATTTGCCTGGGTTTCTGCGTSAACATTTGTCGCCCATAGCTCAGGAAATCAGCCTTTATCAAATTCATCCCTTCTGCGCAGAACAAAGACCACAGCAAACACTTTGTGTAGAATCTTCTGAGATGTCAGCTGGTGTTCGCAGAATTGTYGAGTACGCTGATATCAGAGATTATGATTGTGATTCTAACATTCAAAACCTGCGCTCTTATCTGTCGTTTAACTTTCAGAGACATGACACTCCAGCTACAGGAGTAGGGGATTTCTTACGCAAAATCAKTGRTAAWGAAGGCTTCGGATTGCTAAGGGTGCTTGACCTAGAGGGGGTATATAAGCCAATAYTGCCTAAGACACTAAAGCATCTATTGATGTTGAGATACTTGGGGCTTAGGCGGACCTTCCTTGATAGCCTTCCMAAATCTGTGGGTGATCTTCCCTACCTTGAAACTCTGGACCTAAAGGGCACTTGTATCAACACTCTGCCAAGTTCAGTTTGGAAATTGAAATATCTCCGACATATTAATCTTCCTCAKATTCGCCTCAATATGAGTATGCAGCAGCCAAGTGGCCCAAGTTCAAGTTCAAAACTCCTCACACTTTGGGGAGTAGTTATTGATAGTGGCTGGAATAAGGAGAATGGGCTATATAAATGTTATGATCTACGTGAGTTGGGTATTTCTTGCGTATTGGAACAAATTGATGACTCCAGATTGGATTACAGATAAAACATCTGAGTCAATTAAGTTTGACATCCAATGGGATGTAGTCGCCCGTTCCAACTTGCTTTGAAATCTTTGTTAGAGCTTAACAAACTTTCTCGCCTGAACTTCTAGGGAATTGGAGCGATCACTCAGAAGAGATCAGTTTCCACCATATTTAAGAGTTCTTGACACTGTCATGTCACAAACCGTAATGAGACCCAATGACGAGATTCTGTCACAAGCATCAATGCTATCTGTCCTGAACTAGGCTTACCTGGCTCAATCCTAACCGGAAAGCGAATATTGTCCTGCCCGAAATGTGTGTTTTAAAATTTCCGTGTTTGTTTAAAGTTAGTGGGATGCTGGAAGCAATTGGATAGGTTGAACCCCGTGAAACAGCAGGAAATGCCTCACTACACTCAAAGCGGCAAATATAAGGATGTTGCCAGAAGCTGCAAGACGGTCTCCACTGAATTGCTGCAACGAACAAACTTACAGGAGCCCTGATTGTTGGACCAGCATGTCTAGATAATTTGTGAAAAATGCTCACAAGAAAATCAATTAGAGCAAAACTAGCCTTCAACCAAAGCTTCTGTTTATCTCCTTTTGACGCCCAGTAACTGTTCTTTGTGTCGACCTTGAAGAATTACGAACTTTCTTTTTATATCAATTCATCACTTCCTTTAGGCGCAAACTTGTGATACTTGGTTTCCTTTTGCTTTCCTTTAGCCTCGTCCATCATATAATCATCAATAAGTTTTTTTTTTTTTTTGTTTTTTTGTTTTTCTTTTTTACCTTTTTTGAAAATTAGTGGGAAAGGATCCCCTTACTAAAGATTAGGTGGGAATATGTTACGTGGCCAGGAGTTCAACCTAAGAGCAACCGACATCAATTAGGCTTTTCATCCCAGGTTGTGACTTTGGTGTGAGTTTACTTGTGCATTGGCTTATTGCCCAAACTCAACAGTCCACACTGAGAAGACTAACTTGCAATTTGAAGCTATGGCACTATGCACCACAGATCCATAGCAGTACAGTATAAGCCAGTAACTGCGTGAGGTTCTCTCTTTTTTCTTCCATGTTTACAGTATTTTCTTTGAGAAAAACGGTGAAACAGAAGTCAGATCACCAGCGCAGTTATTCTAGTTTCATATTTTGCATGTCATTTAAATACTGATTTCTCAGACAATAATGTATTTTATCACATTCATCCCTAATTCCCTATGCATTAAATTCTCCTGGTTTCAAACTATCCTTACACCTAATGTTGTTACTTGTAACCTAGCAAGCCCGTTCTCTAAGGACAGTTGTAGCTCAAACAGAGAGCAGGGCAAGTTTCCGCTAGTCGTAATGAAAACCTAGGTCCTTATCAATCAATCAAACAAACCCGAAAGCCTAGGTCCTTATCACTATGCCCAAAAATGATTGTAGTGTTGAAGTCCTATTTCTTATCCCAATGCCACTCTCCTATCAAAGATGTTATGTAACATTGTTTTTACTTTTTAGTCTAATATGTTATCCAACTAATATGTTTCRAATCGTGCCAGGTCCATAAAATTAACTAACTCTAAAATTTTAGTCTTACTTAGTCACATGTATCAAAGGATTCTTCACATACTTACACTAATCACAAAATCAACACACCATGGTCTCAAATTTCAACGTATGCATCAATTCAAGCAAGCAATATATAAGTAAAATCCAATGTATGAGTTCCAGAAAATGTACCGTTGCATCATAAAATAACCTTGTCAAATGCCCAAATCCTTCATTGCAGCCAAATTGGAAACTTTCTGGAACTGCAACTGATTCAGCCATTTTATCGAACACCTTGCGTGCACTTCAATGAATTTGGAATTCACAATTCCCCAACTTCTTACCCAGAAATCAAGCTCAATTAATGACTGGATTATCATCTCACAGACTATTGAAGCGTTTTTCGAACATTTTGATTCCGAAGAGACTCGCGCCATGATCGTTTGGCTTCGATACAGCGGAAGCAAAATTCAAAGGAGTAATTGCGATTATCGTTTTAGTGTTGAGAATTCGCAGGTTTGAGAAATAAATTTGCGCCAATTTTAATCTGAGATGAGAAATTCAGAAGAATTAGAATYTAAAAAAAATTGAAGAGATTAGAGAACTATTGAAAATGGCGGGAAATAACGTTATTTAGGGAGGAGTAGTTTGTGCATTTGGTTATTTTGGTATGATCATCGTAAACGAAATAGAAAAGGATCTGATAAGGTACTAATATGTGTTGCTTCAAGTTGTGGTTTAGTATCCTAGTGGTCGTAGTGGAAATGAAAACAAACGGAAAGATAATAATCGGGTGAGAACGTAATTTGTTTCCACTAGTTTGACAAGGGTAACAATTGTAGGGAGTGTGTTACTCTTTGAAAATGGCTTAGGAATATCAAACAATCGGAACCGAAACACTGATTTGATTCTCTTTTCTACATCAAAATTTAACATATCAAACACACTCTAATTAGTTTGAAGGGTTATCGCACTCCTTGATTAAAAGGAGAAGTGACTGATGAAGCAACAATATGATGAATTTGGTTTGTATGTCATTCTWGCTAGTAGTCATGAGATTTGTTGTTAGGTTCGTTCACATACCTTTGCTTTTAAAAAAAATAATAACCAAACTTACAAGAAATTACAAATTAGAACAGAGTAGTTTTTTAAGTTAAAATTCAAGTAATTGTCGGTATTGTCTGATAATTAAGATTAATTAGAGAATTGTCATTGAGAGTAATTCTATATGATACAAATTTTCATTGATAAATTAAAGCTAAGCCTCGAATAAATGATAGGTGTCTTTTCCAATAAAATAAAACATATGGTACAGGGTACTCCCTAAGACTCGGAACAAGGAATAGTGGAATACACAGGGAGAAGGGAGGAGTGTTATTATTCATATACTCTATTATAATTTATAAACCATCAAAATATTCGTCAACCTCGTGACTAAGGTTTTGATTGATTGATTGATTGATGCAAGGGAACAAGCGATTCAACCCAAGGTTGAGAGTCAGCTACCCYCACTTCTGCCGGAAAACTTGGCATCTCATCAACCTCCTTGGCTGTTCCTCGTACAACATCACAATAAAGCGGTAAAGCCACAATGGTGATTGCCCTCCAACCCAACGAGTTAATAATTAGATGAAATTACAGTAATCATCCTAAAAGCAAGATAACTTTAAATTCTGTGTTGGGAAGCCTTTATAATAAGTAACCATCAACAACGATTCAGTAATTCAGTATTATGAAAGACTCGAGTCCAAGACTCATCCCCATACTCTATATATCGAAAAACGAAGTCACTACACACAGCTTTCCTTTGAATTCAGATGGAATTCTTCTATCTAGGTCTACCGATCTATAATGAATCTTTTCTGGTATCGGAATCTCATAATAGCTTCGATTGGACTGAGACAAACATTATATTTCTTTACGGTGGCAGGTAACTTCGAGTCACATCCCAAAGCGGATTATCAACAGTTTCCCAAATGGAGCGAGTTGTATGAAGATACTTCGTATTATGAAATGCGAAAAGAAACAACAAATGTTTGAGTAATCTGAAATCAGTTACAGAAAACAAACTCAAATCTTASAACTCAGGGAGTTTGTATGTTGAGAAGAAAAACAGATTTACACTGACACAATTTAGGWGGAAACAAGTCTTTGACTCAGGGAGTTTGTACCTTAAAATCCTAAGATGTTTSAAGAAAATTCCATTAAAAATTAAAATCAGTAATCAGAAAGCAATTGTGCAAAAGTATTACAGAAGTTGAGTAGAAACACAAGATTGTGTTGCAAAACAAAAAAACAACGGTTTTGATTATGAAGATCCCGAAATCAGCAGGATCAAGAATGTTAACCAGCAATCTTAAAGAGGAAAAACATAGCATCTAAAAACTAATAACAAGAACAAAACAAGGAACAAAAGAGATGAATGAGAGGATAAACAACATTCAATTTACTAAATAGATGTGGCACAGGAAACAGCTACTGTATTTAAGATTACGATTCGGCTAACCAAAGGCGAGATATTAATCATGTTTAAACTACAAACAAAAGGTAAAACACTACTTGCTCTACAAGGCAGACGCCAACAGCTAAATCAAGTCAAAGTTACAGAATGATGATTTTTTTGTTCCATGGCTTCCTTATATTGAACTACCCACATTTTTTTTATACTTTGAATCAAAACAAGGCGATCCTAAAACCTCAAAGCTCGCCTACACGATCCGCAAATTCACCATGAATTCTAATCCTCATCCTCATCCTCCGTTTAATCACAGCAAAATGTCACACGTTTAGTAACCATATATTATGCATGAGGCGTAATAAAGTCAGACCAATAGAATCGCCACAACAGCAATGATACAGCAATCATTTTGTATACCTCGCCACTGCCATTTCTTCGTCCTCGTCGTTCACCTCAGAACCTTGACTTGTTGACCCTCTTCTTCCTTCATTCTTAGTGCCTTCAGCTACAATTTTTACATCACAGTTATAACGCCTCGATTGAAGCTAACACAGTAAACAATCAATTGAACCACAAAAGTCAAAGAAATAACTTGTGGTAATATACCATTCTGTTGTAGCTGTCATTGCTCTTCTCGTATCCCTTCCTCTTCTCGGCTTTCTAATGTAAGGACCTTTCTCCTGAAAATTGATCACAATAAAACAGTCAGTTGAATTTCCACAAATTATCAAGTCAACATTTTGGCTACGACGCACAAACTTTTACAGCATCAGTTCAAGACTTCCACTCTCCCACCAGCTTTCCTGCCACCTGCAAAAATCAGACATAAATATCAATCAGTCAATCTAACTGCAGCATAAGAAATAACCAGATGAATAATAAATATCAATTCGAAACGACAGAAGGCGAAACTTACAGCAGCAACAGATTTGTTGTTGGGGTGTTTCTGCTTGTATGTCACTCTGAACTCCTCCCTGTAATTTGCAGAACCAATAAAAACGTCAATTCAAGTAAAAATCACATAATATTGAATCACCAACTGAAAGAAGTATAAAACACAAAATCKACGAAAAAGGTCGCRTACATGAAGACAAAGAAGGCACTTGGGGGCCTCTTGGGCTTGTTAGGGTCCTTGGCTGGCTTGCCTTTCTTAGCAGCAGCACCTTTCTTCACAGCGAGCCTACACAATGAAAAGTAAACACAATTAAGTATTACGCTAATCAAGCAAATTAACAAAATATCATATAATTAAACTTAGATCTCAGATCTGAAACACCCAAAAAAAAAAAAAAAAACTCAATTAAAGAACGATGTAAAACACAAACGCAGTTATGTATTGTTATTTTCAATTGATAAAATTGAAAATCAATATAATGAGATGAACGTTAATCTAGAACTCATCATTTTATCAAATCATTTTCAATTCAAAAAGTCAAAACTAACATGCTGAATATATTTTTCTAATTTCCAATTATTAAAATAAGGCACTGATCAGAGTCTACATATTTTCTCAATCAAACTAGGTAAAGCAAAAGTAATTATAACAACAACCAAAAAACCGCAAAAAAAAAATATGAAAAGGCGTATGACGAACAGAATAAACAAACAAAGCATATTTCAACACAAAAGATCAATATAAAATCATCCTTGACTATAAAATTCATGTCAAATTTACAGTAAATTGAATACAAGCATGTGAAACAGAAATTTTCGCTGAAACAATTTCAGAGCAGAAGATCGAAACAACGAACATGCTAGAAATCAAAAGCATATAAAACCAAACCGAAACGGCGCACATCTGAAACTCATCAATATACACAAAACAGCAACAGCAGAAAAGGATCGCAAAATGACAACGAATTTCATCGCAAAACGAGCAAATTAGCGAATCAAATTCACAACACCATACGAACAAACGCATATTTCATCTCCAGAAACCAATTCAAACAGCAACAGAAACGTCGAAAAAAGAGAACAACAAAGCAAATCTCACTTGTTATCGCCTCGCCTGGTCTCGGCCTTGCCTTTTCCTCCCTTCATATCTGCAAAACAACAGCAGCAACATCAATAACAGCAAAAAACAACAACAGCAGCAGCAAAAACAACAGGAAAACCAGCAAAATCAACAAAAACAGGATGAAAAACGAGAAGAAGAGCGGAAAAAGGGAAGAGAGAGAGCACCTGGAGGCTAGGGTTAGGGTTTTCAACGAGGAGAGAGAAAGAGAGAGAGGAGAGATATGCGGTTTGTAGATAGAGAGAAGGAAATGAGATTTGAGGAGAGAAAAAATTTGGGAGAAGGGAGGGGGGATAAAAGGAGAGACGAGGAGGGGTTTTGTGGGAATTTGAATTGAAATTCCTTCGCGAGTGAATTCCAATTATCCCTCTTCTATGTGGGAGAGAGATTATATGAGAGAGAAGGAAACGAATACACTATTTTAATTTATTTTTTAAAATAAATTAAATTAAAATTCAGTGAGTTAGTAGTGAGTAGAATATTGAGGAAGCAGGATTTTAGGCGGGATTTGAAATATATTTTTCATTTGCCACGTCACTGATCCGTGAAAACTATTTCTCGCTTCCTATTGGTGGATTAGATGAGTGTTGTTGTTGTTGTGAGAGAGAACTGAGGAGATATTTTGGTTGATTGTTCTTTCTGTTTTCCTTTTTTTTAAAAAAAAAAAAATGGTTTTTTTAAATTGTGGTTTCCTTTTGTGCTTGTTTGCTCTACAACGGATTTCTGCTCGTTTGGGTTGCTATGAATCGTTTTTGTTCGTTTTTTTGGATGTCTGTTTGGACTGTTGCATTGACTTTCATGCTTGTGGATTTGATTCAACTATGGGTTTTAAAAACTACGATCGGGGTTTTAGTTTGCAGTTAGTTGTGACTTGTGTCGGATTTTTTTGTACTTGAGTAGAAAAACAAGAGTGTCGTGATTCTTATACGTTTTAGTAACTTTTAATTCATTGATTTTCGTACAACATATCATATTTTTTTTGAAAATCATAGTGATAATCGTACGGATCATAATTGATTTAAGATAAACATTCAATACATGGGCACTCTTTATCTCGTTATTACTAATGTAAAGTAAATGGGTGGGAATATCATTGTGTAATCGTTAACAGAATTACACGTATTGGCTTTGGTATTAGTACATTACCGACAACACGCGTTGACAACATCTATAAATAAAGAAATTATTTAAAGAAGTATGAACTCATTAATCTAACTCTACTTCATACAAAAATGTCATGCAATAAAGACTTTTTTAACTTCTTTCTTACATGTTGTGGACAAAAATCACTAGTACGGTAAAAAAAACAATTTGAATATAGGGAATACTATTCGAAGTCACTTTTACTAGAATCAAAGTCCACCTTTCGGTAAATTCCTATTATTACCCTTACC
>SNQN01008692.1:8361-28166 GCA_008642245.1 Bassia scoparia | reverse complement strand
TTAATAAAAGAGCTTAGGGTAGGAGGACGTAGCCCAGAGTTGGGTGAACCTCGTTAAATACTGTGTGTTCTTTATTGCTTTATTTACATTTTGCTGCGTATAGGAACCAGCCCAATTGGTTCCTCATTATAAGGTCAAAAGCAAAAAGAAAAATTGGTCATAGTCAATCATACTCAATTCACCCCCCCTCTTGAGTATTTCAGAACCTTCACATTACTTAGGTCTTTCGTTTCATGAGTGCTTTGAAGACCCCGTTGATGTGACTTTGATCGAGAACTTGGTTTGTAACTTTCCTGGAAAGTGATTTTGGCTTTCTTGTTAGCTTTTCCTTAGGATTGTTTCGTTTCTTTGTTTCTTTTTTTCTTTTTCATTTTCCCTTTGTTACCCCTTTTGAACCTTAGCCTTCGTTTGTTTAGCCACATTACAAGCCTTAACCCCGCTTTGTACCCCGTAAGTAGAGAAGTATAGTTTTGGTTCATTGTATATATTTCGGTATGTATTAGTTTAGTAGTGTAAATATTAGTAGTTTTAGTTATGTAAATATTAGTGGTTTTAGTTTTGTAAATGTTAGTTGTTTTAGTTTGTAAATAGTAGTAGTACTTGTAATGTTTCTTTTACTTCTCAATAAAAAGGAGAGAAAACAAAAGAAAAGAAAAAAAAAACAAAAACAAAATAAAAAAATCAAAACGATCGCAACTTGCTAGTTCACATAGTTTATCATTTTCAAAACAAAAGTGATCACGAAAAATATGGTACTAGTGTTATGTAAATAATTAGTTTCTTCTTTTGTAGTTTCTTTTGAGTACTTGTATAGTATTGTGCCTCGATTAGTAGTTTGGCCTTGTTATGGCTTTACAGAGTTGTTTCCGAAGCTTACTGGTGATTTTCTATGGTTTGGTTCGATATTTGGTTTGTAAATGCTTCTCTTAGGTTTACCACCACATAAAAAGCCTTTCCACACCTTCACCCAAGCCCCATTACAACCCTGAAAAGACCATTTGATTCCAAGTTGCATTGAAAGTCACAAGTCAAGCCTATCAAGCGAGCACCGCTCCCGGGACCAATGAGAAACCGTTCTTTCCCTTCTTACTCTGATTCTTTGGATGCTCCCTCACGAAGCGATTATTTTACGTTGTATATGAGTACCTTAGGGATGGATGTGATTGTGAGAGTAGGTCAGTCCTTGGACAGTTCGGTTTGGGCCACTCATTTTCCCTTTGGTTGTTCCGTGACTCACTAGTAGAGGTTGTTGTCTCATCGTCCGAGTTAGTGTTTAATATCATGCATAGTTGAGTCGTTCGTGAGAGTTTGAGTCATTTTGAGTCACCTTCCCCTGAGGAACATGTTCACTCTCCTCTCTTTTTGCTTCTAGTTGCTTGAGGACACGCAACAGTTTAGCTTGGGGGAATTTGATGTAGGGATTTTATATCCCGTTTTAAAGTCTTTTTCTTATTTATTTTCGTTGTTTTGAGTCGTTCTCACTTCGTTTTGAGTGTGTGTCCTCGATTTCTACTCCTAACCCTCTAACGGCCGCTTTTAGCGTTTATGCCGCATTTTTTTCTCTTTTTAGTGTGATTTTCAGGTGTCCTTTGATCCCACGTGATTCGGAGATGTTTGGACACATTCCGGACCCACCTTGGTCGTGTTTAGAGGTCGTTTGAGACATTTGGAGCGTTTTGGAGACCTTAGGATGCATTAGGCAACTTTAACCGAGAATAACATTTAGCAAGATGATCATTTTTAGGCGATTCCACTTGGAGATGAAAGCTTATTCCATTAGCTTCGCAACAATATATCACACGCCCAAATTCGACAAGCGGATTGCGAGTTATGACGTTTCGAAGGAGTGTTGCGCATTGAGTAGCGCCCTATAGCGGACGCTACTGTCCGCTACTAGCACCTGATGTGTTTTTTCGGGTTTTAGCTCTTGTTCTCGGTTCTTGCCTTTTGTTCTCCTTAGTTTTTGGCCTATTTTACTCTCATTTTATTAGGGGATATTTTGAAAAAACAACACACATTGTCAATACACTCTCTCAAACTCTTAACTTTTAGCTTAGCTTTATTTTCTCACTCCTCTTGCTAGTAGTTTAGTTTTTAGCATTTTGGGTACTATTCATCATCTTCTTCACTTTTCTCATGCATTTTGGAAGCTTTGTACTTGAATTCTTCAACTCAAACTTTATATTCAAGTATTAGTAACATTTCTCTACCCTTTGCACTTATTTATTTTTAGTTTTATTAAATTTTTCATGAATTGTAATTTCTAGGGTTTCATTGATTTTTCTTAGTTTTATTTGAAATTAAAAATTATACTCTTAAGTATGTTGAATATGTTTGTCTTTATGTTTTTAAGGATGTGTGAGTAGTCTACTTATTAGGGGTTGGGTGAAGACCCAATCAAGCCATGGTCTAGTTGGATCTGGAAGTTTTGTGCTTAATTTTAGTGGTTTTTGGGTTGATTAAGCTTTGGTAAATTGCATTAACGTTTTTGTGGCCACAAAATACTTGTGTTACTACCCCTAGTCTTCCATAGAGATATCATGAAGCTAGGAAGTAGGCCTTTGCTTAGTTGAATAGATTGAACATGGCTAATTGAGTTTGGATGCTTAATTTCTTGGTGGTGGTTGCTTTTGACAAAGTAGTGTAGGAGGGAGACCCCAATTGCTTGTGCTTAATACCTTCTCCTATGATCGAGAGACTTAGAGAGCAGGAATCCCCTTCCCGACCTTGAGTTCCGTGACTTGTTTCAATTAGGTGTTCGGCTTAGGAATCGCTTGGCTTGTAACTTTGAGAGAATTCTTGTCAAGTTCCCCAATCGATTACTTGATTTATCACTCTTTTGTCCATGTTTAGTTAGTTTATTGGCTTGGTTAGCGTCGAATCCCGTACTTGCCACATACTTTGAGTGTTTGGTTAGTTAGGTGTTTGATTTGAGGTGTGCAACGATTCCTCTATCAGAGAGCAATCAAGTTTATCTTATACTCGCCACAAAGAGAGGACTGTCACCGGTGAGAGCACTTTCCTTGATTCTAGGTTATTTTTCTATGATGAGGCTTGGTTTCGTTTGGATGGTTTTCATTGTTGGATAGGCATTGAATCATTTGGATGCTTTGATTGAGAGGATGTGATCACAAGTGTTTCGAGATGTTGCTTTTATAGGGTGAAGCGTACTTATTTTTTGAGAATCTTGTCTTTGTTGCTTGGGGACAAGCAACAATTTAGCTTGGGGGAATTTGATGAAACAAAATTCTATTTAGTTTTTAGGCATATTTAGGTGCATTTTATTAGAGCATTTTAGTCCATTTAGGTGCATTCTAGGCATTATCCACATGAATTATCCATTTTGTTCTCTATTACGCTTCGTTCGTGGTATTCTTTAATTTTTTAGGTAGTTTTATAGCTATTTGGAAGCTTTCGAAGCAATACCGTATGAATTGGATAATAGTTGAAGGAGATTTGATATTCATGGGCGTTGCACATCGGATTTAGGATCATATGAAGTGATTTTAGCATCCATGAGAGTCGTGGCATAGCTTATTGAGGTGAATTTGAGTTATAATCGAAGAAACATCATAGTTTGCGGTAGTTGAGTTTGACGAACGCTCACTATTTTGATTATATCCCGAAATATAGTTATCGAATTTGAGCGATTTAAGTTGCATTGGAAACTAGATTCGAGGATCTTTGCAACGGTATGTCACAATGGGTATGTCATTTCAATGCCTAAAACTCAAGATGCAGCCTCTAGAAGTCAACCCATTGGTTTAGGAGCAAAAACCAGCGCCCTATGGATTTTTGCGACTTTTGTTGCTGTCATTCTGTTTTGCCCAATGGGTTCCCAGCGCCTTGTTGTCATGGATCAGCTATGCTATATGTCCCTTGATATTTCTTATTTTGTACTCCCAAAAACATTATTTTTCTACTCCAATTAAGAGAAAATATAAATAGGAAAGGCAGTGTACAAGGGAAGGGGAATAGACACTTAGAATACAGAAAAAAAAGGCACAAAATTTCCTCTCTCTCAAGCTAGTTTTCCTCTTTGTTTTCTATTGTTATTGATGTGGCATCCAAGTTGGATGCCACGTGGGCCTCAATAGGGTGACATGGCAGCCTTAAAATGTGCCATGTGTGATGCAAAGAGGGATGACTTGTACCCCTTATAATTATGCAAAGTGTCAACCAAGGCAAGAACTTAGGCCTCAAGTAACTGACAATTATTAGGTCATTGATTAATTATTGATGTGGGAATAATCCCAGAATTGGAAAACGCTAGAAACATCATCATGGGCTTCATATGGCAAATACAAGGCCAGCCCACTGTTCATGACCTATGACCTAGAGCCACGTGTCACAATGTGGTTGGGAAATGCAACTCTTGGGAACATTATAAATACCCCAATCATTGCACCTTTCCCAACACACATCATTTACTCCTCACATCAATCACATCACTACAGTCTTTTCACCAAAAAAGGGAGACTCACTTACCTCACTTCATTCACTCTCTTTCCTCCTTTTTCATTGGCTGACTTAAGCATCGGAGGGGGGGATAATCGTTAGATTATCTCCTTTGTTTCAGGTGTTGGACGAGGCCTCTCTCCGACAAATCCTCTCCTGGACGAGAGACCCCATTGGTCAAATCCTCCTCAGGTCGAAAATCCTCTGGGCAGAAAGCGAAGCATTGGACGAAGGCCTCTTTATCCAGAGCCCAATTCTAGGCAAGCGATAAGTCTATACTCGTCAGTCGAGAGTTGTACCGGTCCCTTAACCTCTCGACATTCTAGTGCAAGCATGACTAAGGAGAGCCTATTCACCCCTCTAGTTATCCAACTCATTCTGCACGTTACTCTTGAAACAACATTTGGCATAGCCTGTGGGGAGGCGTCTAGTCATGTCTGTTCACGAGAACAACATTGAAGCAACTCGAGTTCAACTCTTCGAAGTAGAACAAGAAACTCGACAAGACCCTCCAATTGTCATCGATGAGGTGGACGACTACGAAGACCTAGACAGGGGCAACGAAGAAACCCCAGTAGACGATTTAATAGTCTATGTCTCCAAGTGAGAATATGAAACGCATTTTTCGACTCAACGAAAGCTCTTAGAGTGTTAAAACTCTAAGTGATCTATTTCAAGATCTCCAGTAGGCCCAAACCAAGCAATCAGATATTCTGATGGCTAAAGGGGAGTTGGAAAGGAGAAAGAGTAAGCATGCGATCGAAGGGGCAAGTACCCCTCCGATTCCTGAGTTGAAAACCATGGCGATGAAACAGCCTACTCCAACCAACAAGCCTACAAATATCAAGAAGGTTCGGCCTTTGGCCAAGCCTACAGTTAAGCCTTCGTTCAGGCCTTATCGGCGAATGCCCCATCCCAAGAAATCTCAGATGCAAGAAAAATCTCACCGTTCCAAATCAGCAGAATCCCACTCTAGTCCCCATGTTGCCAAGTTAGCACCGCATGATGTTCGACAACTCATTTAAGCTAACAAGGCAAACAACTCGAAGATGGATGTTCGATGGTTGTTGGAGGCTGTAGTTCGTGGGCCAACCCCGCGGGGGGGGGGGGGGGTMGGGCCTACATCGATGTGTGTGTTGTAGTTGTGGGCTTGAGCCACAGAACCCGCACGTGAGTGCGTTGGGGGAGTGTTGTCGAGTAAGGGGATCGCCACCGTGCCTATAAAGGTTAATCATGGACGCCCGAAATGTTGGTGCCAAAACAATGGCCCCACGGTCCGCTCCAGTAACCAGCTTGTGGGTTCGGGGACATGGTACGCATTGAATCTTTGACCCAATCCGCCCGCATGTAGCGGCCTCTACTCGGTCTCATTGTAATTCCATTTAAACACGATTATTGGATGCACGCAACTTAGCAATTTCAAGCCTTATTAGCGCATTAACCCTAAGGTGACTAAGTGGCCTGGGTTACTATTATACAAAAATGACTACCTAGCCTAAATATTGTGACCACTTGATGTTAATCAATATTAATACGGTGCCTAAAAACCGGTTGTCCATAATTATCTGACTTTAATGTGGTTCGTGTTATTTCCGGTCTTATTTAAAGAACTATAAAAGGTGATTGAGAATATACAAGAATATAGAATAGAATATACAAGAATTTTTACCTTAGATCGCTCGCTAGAAAAGACAATAGAAAACAAAAGTTAGAGTCAAAATCGTTCCTGCCATTAACAATTTATTCAAAGAAAACAAAGTAAAAAAGTTAGTATTGATATAATAATGTGAGAAGAAATAAAATAAAATCACCCAAAATATAATAAGATCAAATAAGATAAAATGAAATCATGTCAAATAAAATCAAATAACATAAAACAAGAAACTAACAAAAATAAAACAAAAGAAACCAGCCCTGACCAATCTGGCTTTGBACCAGAAAATAACCTGCAAGATTAATTTTTAAATTTTTTCTTATATTTTTATATCAAACTACACATCATAAGCTTCAAAACGGATATTCACATGACTCCTAAGTCAATTCCAATTGTCCTGTAAAATTCGGCAAAGTTAGACATTACAACTGGAAATCGGACAATCAGTGCAGCGGAGTAATGATTAGGCCATGTTCGAGGCCATCAAACGCCTGTTTAACATTTTTATATAATTTTTTACATATATTTCCTGGAAATTAAACATGAAGGGCTTTAAAATGAGTATTCGTACGAATCATAATTCATTCCGAGCAATCCGAAAAAAATCGCCGAATCTGCAGCTATGAACAAAACCAAAAAAACGAAATGAGATACAACAATCAAAACATAACAAAATACAATCATAGAACAAGATGATTACTTAAATGAATCATGAAATCAAATAAAAATATGGTTATGAAGTGTTATAGTCCTCAGAAATTGTAACGAATCATCGGGCCGAAATGGAATCGTCAAAGGCCTTCGATGGCTTGGTTTCGGGCTGTTTAAGGGGCTGTTTTGAGGGGTTTTTTTCTGCTGGTTTTGGTCGTGACTTGCTGCACTTTTGGGGCTGAAATAGAGCAGCTATAATGGGTGATTAGAGAGGTGCTTAGTTGCTGCGTTTAAGGGCTGAAACGAGGCGGAAATAGAGATGTTTTGAGGGTTGTTTTGGCTGAGCGGTGCGGCTGAATTTGCAGCAATTTAGGGGCTGTTTTGCTGCGTGATTTTGAGGGATTTTTATGGGTTTTGTTGATGATGTATGCTGCTGGTATGAGAGGTTTATATAGGGAGGATTAGGGTAAAGAATTAGGGTTGAAATTGGCATGAAATGGAAGCCGTGTGGTGTGGGTTTATGCGTGTATGTGTGTTTTGCATGGGCTGAAATGGTTTGCATGGGGGTTTGCATGGAGTATGAGCTTGTATGGTTAGGCAATTGTTAATATTATTATTTGGGCTAAGTTTAATTAAAATAAATGGTTTAGGCTTAGGATATGGGTTTAGGGGTAGGTCTAATGTTTATTTAAGCAATCTCAAGCCTTTTAAGAAATCCGGACCAATTGACGATCGATATAGTAAAATCATAGGACCCTTATTTGGAGAGACATTTTTAGGTGTCTATAGAGGCCAAGAAGCAAGCAAAGGCTTCCACACGGCCAAACCGACCATTGTAATCAGGCTCTGGATTGACTCCGGTCATGGAGGATCCGACCTTGTTAGTTTTCAGAGGGGAAAGCCCTCATCCGTATATCAGAGATCCCGATCTCTTAAATCTTTATAATGCCCATTTGGGGGGAGGGAGAGAAGCAACGTTTCGACATTGGGGGTAACCCTTTGTCTCTTGGCCACGTACAAGTTGGATACGGCGGCAATGGCCTTGAAACGCATCAGCCTTCCACTGTGGAAAGGCATCGAAATTTAGCTCTCACTCAACACTCACCTCTCTCCGCCTCAATCACATTGGCTCCAAAGCCAAAGATCAAGTTTCCCCCAATAGCTCCATATGATGGGACAACAGACCTCAACGATCATCTAGCAATGTATAAGCATCTAATGCTTACTACCCCAGCTGATGACGCTACTTGGTGTCGTTTCTTCCCCGCAACGCTTTTGGGCATTGCACAGAAATGGTTCAACGGGTTACCCTCAGGGTTCATCAACAACTTTACTGAACTGTCTATGATATTTTCACACCATTTTAGGCGAACTGTCAAGAGAAGAAGTTTAGCATTCACTTGGCACAGATCAAGTAGACAAATGGAGAATCATTTCAAAGCTATGTTAAGGGATTTAATCACGAAGCTCTGCAAATCCAAGACCTATCGAAGGACATGGTCTTTGATAGTTTCATCCGAGGACTTCACGATGATTCAAATTTCAAGTTTGAGATTGTCAAGAAGGGATGCAATGATCTAAAAAGTGCCCTTCGAGAGGCTGAAGATCACATTCGTGCTGAGGAAGTCTGTTCAGTTTCTCAAAGTGATCGACGGGACAAGAATCATCAGAACTACTCTCCCAAACCCTTAGGCGGTAACTCCCATAAGTCTAATCAGGGCAAAGGTGGAGGTGACCAACGAAAGCAGAGGACTTCGGCCATAGACATGTCATGAAATTAGAAACGAAAGTGGGAAGACGATGGTCCTAAGTATGAGTTTACGAAGGACCTTTTTCAGATATACAAAGAGATGAAAGACAAGGTGGAGATAAAGGACTCACCACCGATGAAAATAGAGAAACAATTTCGCGATAAGAGCAAGTACTGTAAGTTTCATCAAGACATTGGGCATGTTGCTAATAGCTGTCATATTCTGAGAAAGAAGTTGGAAGCACTGGCAGCCGAGGGTAAGATTCCGGCCCATCTAATCAAGAGGCAAATCAAGAAGGCCAAAGCTGATGAAGCTAAGCGAGAAGATGGAGACACCGATACAGAGGTGTGCCATATGATCTCCGGAGGCTTATCTTCAGGGGGACCAACAATCAGAGGAAGCAAGGACTATCTTAGAAGTCTAAAGGTCTCTTAAGACTCACCCGCTCAGAGTGAGGAAACCTTTCCAAAGGTCCTAATTTGTTCTAAGGACAAAGGCTCTGTTTGCCTGCCCCACGACGATCCGTTAGTGGTGGAGATGAAAGTGGCCAATATGAAGGTAAGACGAATCCTTATTGACACGCGTAGTTCTTCTAATATAATAAGCTGGGATTGTCTTACTAAGTTGAAGTACAATGATGATGATCTGGTAAAAGCTACCCACCCAATCATAGGATTCGGTGGAGGGGTGAATCACCCTGTAGGGATTGTAACTCTACCATTGAGGCTTGGCAACCGGAACGAATGCAGGCACTTGAAAGTCAAATTCCTGGTTTTCAAGGGCCTCGCTGCTTATAACATCATCATTGGACGTCCAACCCTCAATATGTCCAAGCCAGTGATAGTTACACACCTTATGCTTCTTAATTTTGTTTGTGATGACAACAAAACGATTGGGTCGATCCATGGAGACCAGCAATCGGCTAGAGAGTGATATCTGACCACTCTCAAGCCTATCGCTGGGGGGGATGAGAAGGAAGAATGTGATGTCCAACCAGCTTAGAAAAAAAGGAAGTCTGGGAAATGATGATGGTCCATGGTATCCATCAAGAAGCAAAGGTCGTTCATGGTCTATACCAGGCTGCCTCCAAACTCGAATCAGTTGATGCCTCTGAAGAGTATGTCCTTGACCCAAATAAACCGAAGAGGACGGTTAGAGTTGGCCAATCAATTGATCCATCTCTTGGTCAAGAAATCAGGCAATTGTTATCAGAGTTTAAGGATGTCTTCGCTTTCACTGTTGAAGAAATGCCTGGGATCGACCCATCGATTGCTCAACAGTCTTTACAGGTCGACCCTTCGATTAAGCCCGTAAAGCTGAAGAAGAGAAACTTAGGTCCAATGCGAAGTAAAGTAGCGGACGAAGAGGTGAAGAAATTTCTTAATGCTGGATTTCTCAGGGAATGCCAATGCCCGGAATGGGTAACGAATGTGGTCTTAGTTCCCAAGACGAATGGCACTTGGCGGATGTGTATCGATTATACTGACTTAAACAAGACCTATCCCAAAGATCCCTTCCCTCTTCCAAAAATTGAAACCTTGGTTGATTCGACGGCTTGTCATTAGGTAATGAGCTTTGTTAATGCAATTTCTAGGTTTCATCAAATTCCAATGAAGGTCGAAGACCAATTTAAGACTTCATTTTTGACAGACAACGGTCTGTACTGCTATAAAAGTCATGCCTTTTGGCTTGTGAAATGCTGCTGCAACGTTTCAAAGATTGGTGAACACAGTGTTCTTTAAACTGTTGGGACGAAATGTCGAAGCGTATATCGATGATATGATTACTAAGAGCAAGCTAGCTAAAGATCACCCTTCAGATTCGAAGGAGACATTTGAGACGCTTTGACATTACCAGATGAAGCTAAATCCCAAGAAACGCATATTTGGTGTTACTTCAGGCAAGTTTTTGGGATACTTGGTCGATAAAAGGGGTATTGAAGCCAA
The DNA here is from genome assembly GCA_008642245.1 of Bassia scoparia. NCBI lineage: Eukaryota > Viridiplantae > Streptophyta > Magnoliopsida > Caryophyllales > Amaranthaceae > Bassia > Bassia scoparia. Next base: position 17,706 of record SNQN01008692.1, on the reverse strand, counting down.
CCCCGATAAAGTTGAAGAGGTGCTAGACATGTCCTCTCCTAGGACTGTGAAAGAAATCCAGAAGTTAACCGGTTGTTTAGCTGCGCTGGGCAGGTTTCTCTCCAAGTCAAGAGATAAATGCCAGCCTTTCTTCAAAGAAATCAAGAAAAAAACTAAGTTTGAATGGACTCCTGAAGCGGAAGAACCTCTCCCCAAGATCAAAGAACATCTTCACACCCTCCCTCGTCTGGTAAGCCCTCGACTAGGGGAAACTCTTTATATGTACCTTGTCGTATCACAGCATGTTGTTTCGGCTGTTTTGCTGGCCGAAAGGGAGGGTGCTTAATTGCCTGTCTATTTTATCAGTCATGTTTTGCAAAGTGTTGACATCCGATACCCCACACCAGAGAAGTTTGGACTTACACTTCTCAAAGCAAGTCAGAAGCTTCGACCTTATTTTGCTGCCCATCGAATAGTAGTTTACACTGATCAACCGATCAAAGATTCTCTCACTCGTCTGGAGTCATTTGGGAGAATGCTAAAATGGGCAATATGGCTGAATGGTTTCGACATAGTCTATGAGCCAAGGAGGGCAATCAAGGGGCAAGCTTTGGCTGATTTTATTGTTAAGCTGAATAAACCTCCGCAACTAGAGGAGTGCCCAACGTGTGGAAGTTGTGTGTCGATGGTGCAGCTAATGAAGATGGTTGTGGGACAGGCATTCAGTTTCGTTCTCCTAAGTGTCATGTCTTTGAATATGCCATGAATTATAACTTCCAAGCTACCAACAACGAAGCCGAGTATGAAGCCTTGATTGCAGGAATTAAGATGTGCAAGGCTGCAAGGGCACGTCGAATTGAGGCCATGTCTGATTCACAATTGATAGTCAGTCAAGTCAATGGTGAATATGAAGAGAGAGATGCAAATATGCTAAAATATATGGAGATGGTCAAGGCTGAGATCAACGAATTGGACAGTTTTTTGTTGCTTCAGGTGCCTAGATCTGAGAACAGTCAGGTTGATGCTCTTTCGAAGTTGGCTAGCATTACTACGGGGAACACCCCTCGAACCGTTTTTTGGGAAGTAAAGCAGTCAAAGAGTATAGATGATTTAGAAGAATCAAACTTCATCGATAGAAGCAACACATTGATGAATGCAATTGTCGAATACAAAGTGAATGGTACCCTTCTGTCTTATCCGATTGAAGCGAAATATGTTAAGGCTCGAGACACTTGGTTTATTCTTTGGAATGGGCACCTATATAAGAAGTCATACAWCCATCCATTGTTGAAGTGTGTGACCCCCGAAAAAGGGGCAGAATTGTTAGCGGATGTTCACGAGGGGTATTTTGGTTCGCATATTGGGGCAAGAGCACTTGCCGAAAAGACCCTTGGAACTGGCTATTTTTGGCCATCGTTTCGGAAGGATGCACAGGAATTGGTGAAGAAATGTGTTAAGTGTCAAATACATGCTAACATCACTCGTCGACCTCTTAATGACTTAACTCCACTGCTATATCCATTGCCTTTCATAAAGTGGGGAATAGACATCTTGGGACCCTTCCCTCAGGCTTCCGAACAACAAAAGTATGTTATCATAGCTGTCGATCATTTCACCAAATGGGTGGAAGCTTAGAAAATTAAGGGCATCAAGATGTCAGATGTCAAGAATTTCATTTGGAAGAATATTATCACTAGATTTGGTGTTCCTCAATCCATAGTTTTCGACAATGGATCMCAATTTGAGTGTTCAAGGCTGAAGGAGTGGTTAGAAGATGCTGGATAGCAGGGCATTTCGCCTCGGTTGCTCATCCCCAAGCCAATGGGCAGGTTAAAGCCTTTAACAAGACCATCGTTTCGGGCATAAAGAAAAAGTTAGACCATGCTAAAGGTCTATGGACGGAACAGTTATTTAACGTTCTTTGGACAATACGCACAACGCTCAATGGCTCAACCAGCCAAACCCCCTTCATGCTTGTCTATGGGTTAGAAGTTGTTCTCCCAATCGAGATATATGAGCCAACCCTTAGAGTCATGTTATAAGATGAAGAAGGCAATTGGTCTGCCTTGCGCCACAATTTAGACTTAATACCAGAGACAAGGGGCAATGCTTTGCTCCGACAGCAACTTTACAAGCTACGTATGTCTCGTGAGTACAAAAAAAGGTAGGCAGAAGAACTCTACGGGTGGGTGACCTGGTTTTGCGAAAGATGGAGTCTGTTGGGAGATTCAAGGAGGATGGCAAGCTAACCCATAATTGGGAAGGCTCATATAAGATCGTTGAGGCTCTATGAGAGGGCACTTTCAAACTCGAGACCATAGATGGCAAGCCAACACCAAGAACCTGGAATGCTGACAATCTTAAAAAGTTTTACATGTAAGTCTCTGAAGTATGTAACTAAGCTTTGAGCTTCTAAATGAAAGTAGTCTTGCGATTAACCTAATACTTTGTTTAAAGTCCCTTATCTTAGGGCAATGGACGTAAGTCTTTCTCCTAAAAGCAATCGAAAGACCCTTATTCTAGGGCATTTAACTTAAGTCTTTCTCCTAAAATGCAGTCGAAAGACCCTTATTCTATGGCATTTAACTTAAGTCTTTCTCCTAAAAAGCATTCGAAAGACCCTTATTCTAGGGCATTTAACTTAAGTCTTTCTCCTAAAAATCAGTCAAAAGACCCTTATTATAGGGAATTTAACTTAAGTCTTTCTCCTAAAAAGCAGTCGAAAGACCTTTATTTTAGGGCATTTGATTAAGTCTTTCTCCTAAAAAGCAGTCGAAAGACCCATATCCTAGGGCATTTAACTTAAGTTCCTTTCCAATAAGAAGCCGAAAGAAAATTTGAAGACAAAATATCCAAGTTTAAGGGCAATCAGTATGATTGATTGACTTAACAACCCTACAAGGTCTTAACCCAATCAATACTAAGATTCAAATAAACTTAGACATTTTGTCCAAAAAGCATAATTATGATTCCCCGAAATTGATGTAGGTCGAATCTAGAGACGTGTATTTCTCAAACGTTGAGTTTAATCGGTAAATATACGGTTTTGACTAAAAATAGTTTAGTCGAATCTGGAGATGTGTATTTTAAACATCGTCTTTTTTTTATTGCAATATAAGATTCGACACATAATGGTTCAACTAAGTAAACCTGCTGAATCAGGAGTTGTGTATTTTACTAACACTAAGTTTTGGCTAACTTTTTGACGAATCATACTCTAAGGATAGAAGGGCAAAATTTCCTAGATTAAGGGCAATCAATATGTATTGATTGACTTAACACCCCTCGTGGGTTTTAAGTCAATCAATGTCTACACTCATTTAATCTTGGACATTTTGCCATAATAGTCAGGTTATGTTTTTGCGATTCGTTTCTTACAAAATTTGAGGCAATACATATGGCCATGTCATTAAATTTACAAGGATTATTTGAGATTTTGAAGATTTTGAAATTTTTAGCAGCGACAAATTGTTACCTGTCAAGCTAAGGAATCGACGAATTGACAATTGTGTCAACAAAAGCCTTATGAACGCTTGATATATTCAGATAATAAAGACAAAAGTGACTCGTCTGTCTTATGACGAGGAAAAAACGTCACTTAGAAAAAATTCAAAAGGATGGAAATATTCAACAAACATGCAAAAGAAAGGATGAGAATATTCATGTTACAACTTGGGACGATCAAAGAAAAAAAAGGAGAAATCAATTATCAACCGTCGAGTCCTTGCCCTCGGCCTCTTGATCCTTCGACTGCTCAGCATCGTCTTTAATCTATTAAGCGTCGCCCTCTTCGTTGGCTGAAGAACCTGAAGTTGAACCTTCGGCCTCGGAGGAGCTTGAGGGTTCGACCTCTAAGGTGTTGCCCAATTAGACTAGAGGGGGGACATCTGCAATGGTTGTGCCCTCTTGTTCGGCTTTCAGCTTCTGGGCAGCATGCATGGCCTCTTCGAGCTTCCTGTCAATGCGCTCTTCAAAGTACATCAAGTTCAGACGTTTGGGAAGCTCGTTCCAGGCCTTGCGGACCATCTCTCGCATGTCCTTGAACCCCTGGGCCTTTGAGTTTTGGTTGGCGAGTTTTAGATCAGCCACCTGCTAGGTAAGGGTTGCAACAGTCTGTTCGGCTGTTGAGGCTCGCTCCTCTTTGGCCTTGAGCTCTTCCTCGATAGAAGCTTTGTAAGCATCAACCTTGTCTTTGCAAGCAGCCTCAAGCCTTTTCTTGATCTCATCCTCGACTCTGGTCTCCATCTCAGCATCGAGGGCTTCCTTGGCCTAGTTGATGGCATCTCTTTCCATCTTGACCATTAAGATTTCTCTTAAGGCCCAGCCATATGAATAGTTCGGGTCCTGAAGACGAGTGGCCATAATGTTTAGGGCATACTGCCTTTCGGCAATCACTAGGTCTGTCTGCTGCTTAATTTATTCTTCCGTTGTTTGCTAAGCAGCGACGCCTCTCTTGGATTCTCGACGGTCTTTTTTGGCCTTCTTGACGAAGGTATCCAATCTAGCTAAGCCCTGCAAAGAGAAGTTGAAAGAGTTAGAAAAGTTTTTCAGAAAATGGCTAAGTACAAATTGATTCACAAGTTACAAGTTTACCTCGACAAAGACACAAAAGAAAGGTCCAACAAAGCCTTTGTCACAACCCTGAAGAGTGTCTCGATAAGCCTTGGGGATAAGACCAGATATCTCAGAGATCATGCTTCATCTTTCCCTCCAGCTAAACTTCTTCGAGTCACCTAGAGACGACGCGCCTTCCTCGGCCAAGTAGTCGTCATCCATCTTCTCATCCTCCTCCAAATCTCTATTTAGTTCTGCATTCCTTTGTCGATAGAAACGATAAAACCCCTTCGTTAAGTCCAGATCTGAAATTTTTCTCTACATGATGGGAGTTGTCTTCTTCTCTGGATTTGAGATGAGAAGTGGAGGCTCTATTGCACGATTTTCTGCAAAGGCTTGTAGGTCCATCTTATCGAATCTCTCGACCATCGTAGCATGTTCGAAGGGGGTATGATATAGAGTTTTTTACTCCTCGATCTCTTGGAGTCTCTCTGGGTCCTGTACACCATCATCAGACATAGCCCCCTCTTGATGGCCTTTAGGTTGTTCCACCATCGGCTCCTTACCCTGTCGACGGGTATGGACTACTTCGCCCATTCGCTGAATGAGCGAGTCTTGGGCAGACCACTCGCCGTCGCCGGGAGGAAGTGACGAGGACCCCTTTGAATTCTTCTTTTTATTCTACCTGGCCTCCTCCAAAGCCCTTAGTGTCTCGGCAGCTGAAACTGTCCTAACTGGAGGATTAGTGGAATTGTAAGGACCTAGATCAACTCTTGTGCCTTCATCTTCGACGTCCACGACGTCAATGTCTTTTTTCTTTTGCTTCTTCGATTTATGGGACTTCAGCTCATCCCCAGCTGCAGAATACCTCTCTTTCCGTTTAATAACAAAGTAACAGGACTCGTCGTCTTTTTTCTTTTTGTTTGGGTCATCAGGACCCTTTGACTTCTTGGAGCTTGGCTGCTGGTTAGCCTTACTTTTTGCCACCCTTGATGGCTTTTTCTGCAAAAAAAAACACCGAACGGTTAGAAAATTTTCAAAGAAAGCAACAAAGAGACATAAGAAACGAAGGCGGTTCTTCGACCTTAAGTAAACCTAGGACGAAGCAAGAGATGTGTATTTCACATTCATGCTAAGAGATTCAACCTAGACTAAACTTAGGTCGAATCAAGAGTTGTGTATTCTGCAACCATCTCTATGTATTACGAAAGGTGTGTATTCTGATTCGACTAAGTAAACCTATCGAATCTGGAGATGCATCTTTTACAAAGGTATGAAGGCTTCGACCAAACATCCTTTGTAAAATACAAAACTCCCTCTTTGATTTAAAATTTGCAACGAAACATAGGTTTCGTCACGAACATATTCGACTAAATAAACTTGTCGAATCTAGATATGTGTATTTTACAAAGGTATGAAGCTTTCGAACAAACATACTCCTTTGTAAAATACACAACTCCCTCTTCGATTTAATATTTGCGTCGAAACACAGGTTTTGACACAAACATATTCGACTAAACAAACTTGTCGAATCTGGAGATGTGTATTTTACAAAGGTATGAAGGTTTCGACCAAACATAATCCTTTGTAAAATACACAACTCCCTCTTCGATTTAAAATTTTTATTTGGCGTCGAAACATAGGTTTCGTCACCAAACTGTTCGACTAAGAAAACTTATAGAATGCAGGAGATGTGTATATTACAAAGGCATGATGGTTTCGACAAACATGCTTCCTTTGAAAAAACACAACTTCCTCTTCGATTTAAAATTTGCTTCGAAACATAGGTTATTTCAACAAACAGAATTCGACTAAGTAACCTTGTCGAATAAGGAGATGCGTATTTTACAAAGGCATGATGGTTGACCAAACATGATCCTTTGAAACATGCAACCCTCTTACGATTTAACATTAGCGTCGAAACTTAGGTTTTCGGAACGAAACAATATTCGATTAAGTAAACTTTTTCGATCAGGAGATGTGTATTTTTAAAAAGGCATGATGGTTTCGACAAACATGCTACTTTAAAAAACACACAACTCCCTCTTCGATTTAAATTCTCGTCGAACATAGCTTTGCACAAACAGATTCAACTAAGTAAAGTTGTGAATCAAGAGATGTGTATTTTTAAAGGACACCAGATGGTTTCGCAAAACATGGCTTATTTGAAAAAAACACAACTGCCTCTTCGATTTAAAATTTGCGTCAAGAACTTTAGTGTTTGAAAACAGATTCAATTAAGTAATTTTGTCGATCAGGAGATGTGGTATTTTTATCAAAGGCATGATGATTTGACCAAAACATGCTCCTTAGTAAATTCACAACTCGCACTTTGTCGATTTAATTTGCGTCGAAACATAGGTTTTGATACAAACAGATTGACTAAGTAAACTTGTCAAATCAAGAGAGGTGTAATTTTACAAAGGCATGATGGTTTCGATCAAGACAATGGCTCCTTAGAAAAATATCCAACTCCCTCTTCATTTAAAATTAGAGCGAAATAGATTTCGTTAAGTAAATCTTGTCGATCCAAGTTAGATGTTGTCTTTTTAACATAGGCATGATGGTTTCGATTAAACAGCTCCTTTGAAAATTACACAACTCCCTCTTCGATTTAAAAATTTGTGTTCGAAACATAGTTTCGACACAAACAGATTCGACTAGTAAACTTCTCGAATCTGGAGATGTGTATTTTTATAAAGGCATGATGGTTTTGACAAAATGCTCTTTGAACAATGCACAACCGCCCTCTCTTCGATTTACACTTGCGTCCGAATTTAGGTTTTGACATCAAACATATTTCAGTAAGTAACTTTGTCGAATCAGGAGATGTATTTTTACAAAGTTATTGATGGTTTCGACAAACATTCTCCTAAAAATTTACACAACTCGCCTCTTCGATTTAAAATTTTCCCGTCGAACAAAGGTTTTGACAGCAAACAGATTTTGACTAAGTAAAGTTGTTGAATAAGGAGATGTGTAATTTTACAAAGGATAGATGGTTTCGACGCAAACATGCTCCTTTGATTAATACACAGCTCCCTCTTCGATTTAAAGTTTGCGTCAAAACATAGGTTCGTACAAACTCGATTCGACTAAGAAAACTTATCGAATAAGGAGATGTTGTTTTTACACAGGCATTGATTGTTTCGACATCATGCCTCTTAGTAAAATACACACTCCTCTTCGATTTATACATTTGCGTCGGAATGATAGGTTTCGATAAATACAGATTCGACTAAGTAAATAATTGTCGAATAGGAGATAGTAATTTTTACCAAAGGCATAATGGTTTCGAGCAAACAATTCCTCTTTGAAAAATACACACTCCTCATCATTTAACGATTTGCGTCGAAACTTAGGTTTTGACAAAACATTTCGATTAATTAAACTTGGTCGAATCAGAGATGTTTCATTTTTACAAAGGGAAGATTGGTTTCGACGAAACATGCTCCTTGATAAATACACAGCTCCTCTTCGATTTAAAGTTGCTCGAAACATAGGTTTCGTCAGAAACTGATTTGCTAAGAAAACTTATCGATCAGGAGATGTGTATTTTACAAACAGGCATGATGTTTCGACCAAACATGCTCCATCGAAAAATCACAATCCCTCTTCGATTTAAATGTTGCGTTCGAAAGCTAGGTTTTCGACACATACAGATTCGACTAAGTTAAACTTGTGATTAGGAGATGCGTTTTTACAATGGCATGATGGTATCGAGCAAACATTCTCCTTTGAAAAATAACACAACTCCCTCTATTTAACATTTGCGTCGAAACTTTAGTTTTGACACAAACCATATTCGATTCATTATACTTGTCGAATCAAGGAGATGTTTATTTTACAAAGGGAAGATGGTTTTCGGACCAAACATTGCTCCTTTGATAATAACACAACTCCCATCTCGATTAAAGTTTTGGCGTCGATACATAGGTTTCGTCACGAACAGAATTTGAACTAAGAAAACTTATCGATAGGAAGATGTGCATTTTACATACAGGCATGACTGGTTTTGACCAAACATGCTCCTTCGAAAATACACAACTGCTCTTCGATTTAAATTTTGTGTCGAAAGATAGGTTTCGAACATACAGATTCGACTAAGTAAACTTGTCGAATTAGGAGACTGCGTATTTTTTACAAAGTCATGATGGTATCGGAGCAAACATTCTCCTTCGAAAAATACACAACTCACTCATGATTTACATTGCGTACTTAGGTTTTGACAACAACCATATTCGTTAATTTGAACTTGTCGAATAAGGAGATGTTTTTTACAAAGGCATGAATGGTTTCCGACCATTATCTGCTCCTTTGAAATCACAACTCCCTCTTCGATTTAAAAATTACGTTTGAAACATAAGTTTCGAGACAACAATTCGAACTAAGTAATTTGTCGAATCAGGAGATGTGTATTTTACAACGGGATGATGGTTTCGCTAAACATGCTTCCTTTGAAAAATACACAACTCCGTCTTCGATTTAAAGTTTGCGTCGAACATAGGTTTCGACACAAACTGATTTCGCTAAGTAAACCTTATGAATCAGGAGATGTGTATTTTAACAAAGCATGATGGTTTCGACCAACCCGTCCTTTTAAAATACCAACTCCCTCTTCGATTTAAAATTTTGGTCAAAACATAGGCTTTTACACAAACAGATTCAACTAAGTAAACTTGTCGAATCAGGAGATGCGTTATTTTGCAAAGGATATGGTTTCCACCAAACATGCTCCATTGAAAAACACAACTCCTTGTTGCGAGTATAAATTTGCGGTCGAAACTTGGTTTTCCACAAACAGATTTTCGA
>SNQN01008690.1:4792-28177 GCA_008642245.1 Bassia scoparia | reverse complement strand
CTATGTTGCTCTATTCCCTTGGTTACAAAATAAGTTTAAGCTCTCTTTGATTGTAGCCTAACATCTAATAAAGTGTATAATCACCATGCCCACAGGTTACTTAGTAAGTCATTAGGATAGTTTCTCCGAAGGTGCTTCATTCCTACCGATGTCATTTAWTTTTAGATTTAGCAGGTGTGTGTTGATTAATTTCCGATCTGTCTTATCAGGGKTGTGTTGTGTTCAGTATTGCATGGAGAATGCGAAGTTGATTACTCTCCATGTCTCTTTGTCTTTGCACCACGAGCCCACTTTTGGTGAGATTTTTTAGTCAGATGCTGCAAAGAACTGAAAGAATGGTCTGATGATATGGCACAAGTTTTAGTGACCACATACATTGCTTGTCTAATCTTCGCAGTTTCGTGGTTTATCTGTACCTTGGTGCCATTGTTTTTCCCTTAGAGTGCATCTGAAGTATGTGAATATTATGACTTCCTGTTATATGATTACATTACAGCTAGTTTGGAAATCTCAAAACAWAATGTGAAAAATAAGTTGGGATGAAAGGAGTAAATTACTTGAAGCATGAGCACAACATTTCTTGATTGCACTTGATTGTGTTATGGGTTTTTATTTTCACAGTCGTGGATAACGTGATTGCACTTGATTGTGTTAGTGTAAATTCAAAAACATTTATGTGAATTACTTTTCGTTGATGTCGTTCATATGAATTAATTGTTTCAAATTGATAGATTTCAATTGATGGTGCTTGCTTTTTAAGCTCTTTTTTTAACTTATTAAATATAATGCAAATATACAATAACCTTTACTCTTGTGAATATTAAAGAATCTGCTCTGTTATATACATCAATTTTGATTTTATGTAATGTCTTTGATTACACAGGGTCATTTGATTTCAACAGTTTGGTAATTTGATTGGAAAAGACTTGCAATTGAAAGTAAAACACATAGCCAATTTTTCATGTCAATTAAGTTCAATGCTTTGTTGTTATTCTTGTTAGCTTAGGACTATATTGTTTTGCAAAAATCTATTGATTGTTGATGTGTTGTCATATTTAATTCAATAATAATAAAACAAAACACTTCTTGCTTTAGCTAATAAATATCACCTCAGTGACATTAGTCTAAGTAATTTCTTATCTAATAAACTCAATAATTACGCATAGACTAGTATAATTAATATTTTATATATCTTATAAAAATGTTAATTGTGTATAGACATGGATACGAGTTGGATTGATCTATCATTAAGTCATCCTGAATACGCTGCTGGTTGTATGCAATTCATTGAGTTTGCTAAGGAAGGCATGACAGGAGAAAAAATTTTATGTCCGTGTAAGTTTTGTAAAGTGGAAAAATGGTTTCCGATAACAGAAGTAGAAAGACATATTCTATTCAAAGGTTTTCATAAGTCATATAAGGAGTGGATTTTTCATGGTAAAGTGGATTTGCTTGAGCGTGTATTAGGAAGTGATGCACGGAGTGCTAGTGCAGCACCTTCTAGCAATCCTACAACTTCGATAGGTAGAGATGATATGGGAGGGCTATTAAGATCAGCGTTTGGTTTTGATAAACCTCCCAATGATTCAGACTCTCAAGCACAAGAAAATGATGAATCCTTTTATGAGCCAAGTTACGGTGATGGTGAGTATGAGGCTGATGATTACATAACAGAAGAGGAAGAGGTGAAGTATAAGAAGCTACTTGAAGCTACGGATGAAGAACTTTACGATGGCTGTACCACTTTTTCCAAATTATCTTTCATCTTACATTTATTTCACTTGAAATGCATGAATCACTGGTCAGCTGAATCTTTCAATATGCTACTCACGCTTATTCTAGATGCATTTCCCCAAGTAAAAGAGTTTCCTTCTTCTTATTATCAAAGTAAGAAAATGATCAAAGATCTAGGCCTTGGTTATGAGAAGATCGATGCTTGTCCAAATAATTGTAGTTTGTATTGGGGTGAATATTCTAAAAATGACAAGTGTCATGTTTGTGGTACATCAAGATGGAAAGTAGTTGATGGTAAGGAGGATGAATCAAGTGGTGAAAATCAGAACACTACTTTTAAGAGAGGTCAACCTGCTAAAGTAATGCGATATTTTCCTCTTATTCCGAGATTGAAGAGAATTTACAAGTCATCTAAAACAGCTGAAGAAATGAGATGGCATGATCAAGAGCGTGATAAAAAGCGTGCGCAAGATGGAATTTTGAGTCATCCTGCAGATGCCTTAGCATGGCAAAAATTAAATGATCGATATAGTGATTTTAGCTCTGATCCTTGCAGTGTTCGACTAGGACTTGCAAGTGATGGCTTTAATCCTTATCGTCTTATGAATACTACTCAGTACGTGGCCAGTGGTGATCATTCCTTATAATCTTCCGCCGTGGTTATGTATGAAACCATCATCCTTTATTTTATCAACTCTTATTCCAGGGAAAGCAGGCCCAGGAATTGACATTGATGTGTATTTACAACCATTAGTGCACGAATTGAAATTGTTGTGGGCTGGGGTTGATGCTTTTGATGCTTATAGTGGGGAAACATTCAAATTGCGAGCAAGTTTGCTTTGGACTATCAATGACTTTCCAGCATATGCAATGTTGTATGGCTTGCCCACTAAAGACTACAAAGCATGTCCTCTATGCATCCATCACACTCCTTATATATAGTTTGGGGGGAAATTTTGTTATTTTGGTTCTTGGAAATGGTTACCTTCAGACCATCCTTATCGATTTCAAAGTGAGAAGTTTTATGGAACCATCGAGTGTGGGGAAGCTTCAATTCGTCCTAGTGGGACCGAGATTTTGAGGCATCAAGAAAAGGTTCAGTATGTTTACGGTGAACGAACCAAAGTAAGTAAAGGGAAAAAAAGGAAAAAAAGAGGTGACGATGATGAGGAGAATGTTGACGTTGATACTAATGACGATGAGAATTCCATCAGTACTAAAAAAATTATCTTCTATGAATTAGAATATTGGGAGCATAATCTTTTGAGGCATAATCTAGATGTTATGCATATTGAAAAGAATGTGTGTGATAATATTTTGGGAACTCTTCTAAGCATGGATAAGAAAAGTAGAGATGATTTGAGTGCTAGAGAAGCCATGGAGAAGCTAGGAATAAAGTCACACCTTTGGCCTCAAACTCAATCTAATGGAGAGAAAACCATGCCTCCTGCATCATACACTATGTCTGTCCAGGAAAAAGATAGGTTCTTAAGGGTTTTGCAGAAACTTAAAGTTCCTGATGGATATGGATCGAACCTTTCAAGGTGTGTGAACAAGAAGCAACGAAAGTTGATAAATCTTAAGAGCCATGATAACCATGTGTTGATGCAAGACATCCTCTCTGTTGCCTTAAGAGCTTCAAATTCTACAAAAGTGATTGACTTGCTTGCTAAGCTGTCTTCCTTCTTTAAAAAGTTGTGCTCCACCATTCTTGATATGAAAAAGCTAAGTGATCTTCAACAAGAGATTATTGTTACCCTTTGTGAGATGGTGATGGAATTTTTGCCTTCATTTTTCACGATCATGGTTCATTTATTAATTCATCTAGTAGATGAGGCTAAATACGGTGGACCAGTGCAATACAGATGGATGTATCCTATTGAGAGGTTAGTTATAAGAAAAATTATCCTATTCAAAACGCTAAATAACACACCTTCTTCTTTTTCACCTTTCTTTTCATTTTAAGAAAAATCATTTTCTTTACAATATTTTTGGGTTTGAAAGTATGATTTGTTTTTTCGTTGAAAGGTACTTGGCTCATTTGAAATCACACGTCACTAACAAAGCCCAACCAAAAGGATCTATTGCAGAAGGCTATATGTTGGAGGAGACAATTAGGTTTTGTTCTAGATTTCTTGAAGGTGTGAAGACTATCTTCAATAGACCTAAAAGGAATGACGATGACATCCCTAATTCAAGTAACTACTTGTACAATTCTGGTGGTCGAGTGATTGGAAAGGAGCACAATATTAAACTTGATGACAAAAGCTTAAAACAAGCTCATCGTTATGTTTTATTGCATTGCGATGAGATGAAAGAGCTCTTAGAGTAAGTCATGCATTGGGTTTCATCCTATTCATTAATTTCTATGATATATCAACTCTATTTTAATTTTTCCTCTTATTTATAGTGAATTTCTACAACAAAAGCGACAAATGAGTAACTTGAATGTTGTCACTGATAGTGACGAAAGTAAGTGGATCATCAATGAATATGGGGATTGGCTACAAAATCAGGTTAATTTATATTATTATATCTATAATTTGAAAACGCAATCACCAAAAATTATAATGTTTCATTAGATAATGTATCATGGTAGGTACATTGCATAGACGCACCTGAAGATGGAGAACTAAGAAAGGCTTTGGCGGGTGGTTTGAGTTGTTATGGTAGAAGAATTAAAGGCTTGATGATAAATGGTTATAAATTCCAGACTATGGATCGCGATAGTGTTTTAAAGACACAAAATTCTGGAATTGTGGTTGAAGCAGATGGAGAAGCGTATTATGGAAGAGTCAATGATATTGTCGAATTAGACTACTATGGAGCATATAGAGTTGTCTTATTTCGTTGTGATTGGGTAGACATACGCAGGGGTGTAAAAACATATTTTTTTAAAAAACAAATCAGACCAATATTCACTAAAGCACATTAAAGCAAAGCACTCTTCCTCCCACATTGCATAAAATAACCTCTAATTATACTACATGACTTTGGTATCTTTCAAAGTGAAATACATAGGAATTGCCTCAAGGAGTGTACGCAAAACTAAGGTTTCGTATAATGTGACAGCAACAAGTAAGACACAAGTATATCCTTCACAGTTTGCATGCAATATTTTGATCCTAAACTATTAACTAAGTGTTAAATTCCGCAAAAAGCAAGGAAAAAGAAAGCAGATAGTTGATGTTAAGACAATCTGATATGCCTCTTGCCCTGCCTTCGTCTTTTTTTAAGCAATTCTTTAAGTTGGTAGATTCTTGTTTACTAATTATACTTATTTTTTTCTTGCAACAGACATATATAAAATGAGTTTCTGAAGTAAGAAGACCTTTGCAGCTGCAAGTGATATAGGAAATGCATCAGACAATAAGCAACTAATTTTTGTTGCAGATTCTAGCCTTAAAACTTCACAAGCGCTTAAACATCCAATCCCTGCAACATCACAACTACCTAAACATTCAAGCTTTACGACACCTCAACCTACTGAACCTGCATGCTCAAAAACATCACAACCAACCAAGCTGCCTTGCAACCCATCTGCTAGTAAATGGGGACCATTCCACCCCCCGATACCTCGAACATCTCAAACAATTGGGTACATAGCTGAACCCATCAAGCCGTCTTTGGCTGCAAAAAATATGACAAAGTTCACTCTGACCCCTTCTTTGAAATCGACCCAACCTTCAATGTCTGAATTACCTTCGTCACTACAAAAATCCGATATTAGGAACTCAAATTCACAGTGTAACCTAACTCAACCAACCCTTGAGATACCAAAACAGTCCACTGTACATACTACACAAGCGTCATCGCAACAACAAGGAAACTTGAACCAAAGCAAGTCAATGGCATCAAATCAGAAACTGAAGTTTGCGGGGTCGCAACAGCAACATATTTTCACGGGTCGGCAACATAATGCAGAGGCTACTAGTGCACCACAGCAGCAACAAAGAAAATCCTCAATCTCATTGCAACAAAAGGAAGTAGAATTTATGCAAAAAGAAGTGCAGTAACCCTCACTCAAACGTGCTCCTGCTATGTGTCCTAATATTGGAACAAAACCATCACTAGAAAAAAGAGTAGCTGCTGCATCAATGGGAGCAACAAAGCCTCAGATGTCACCAACTCCACCCACTCTACAAACAATGACATCAGAGAAAAATCAAACTGAAAAGGATGTTAACAGTGAATCAATTCAGCCATTTCAAAGCAAAGTGCCTAATCCTTACATGCATGAAACGCTTGATACACAACACATGGAACGGTCATCTCCACACATTGAGAGTGAATTAAGGCAAAATCGCAGCTTGGTTGAGTCTTCGTCTGATTTCGGAGACTTCAATGAAGTAGAAAATCGAGATTCTAGCCTGAATAATGGAAAATCTTCCAAACCTCAACGTAGGAAGCGTACCATAGTCCCGAATTGGCCTGAAAAAGTGACCTTTGATGAGAAGGATGAGGTATTAGCATATGGTAAGCCAAAATCTTCTATAATTTCATTTTGGATATATATCTTAATAGTAGCTTTGTGTTTTGCTAGCTTATTGTTTTGTTAATTAAAAAATAAAAAAACTTTCTTATGTGCCAAAATAAGGATTTACAAATGCATGTTTCTTTGGGCAGATGCGAATGGACAGAGCCACCTTGTTAAAGGTCCTGTTCCACCTCGAGATGTGTGGATTGATAACAAGTTTAGGTACCTCGTGAAGTTTAATGAATACAACCTACCTCTTGGAAAAGGTAGTTCCATCCTTGTGAGGTTTCTTGGAGATGTTGCAAAACGAGAATCTTTTTGTCCAGTTGGATATAAGAGATGGCATATGCTGAAGAAGACAATGAAAGCTGATGTTATCGACATTGTTAGGGTATGTCTTTCTATTTGACTATATTTCCCAACAAAACATACATACACACACAGTGCACCATCTAGACGCACAATTAACTATGAGCTGGCTTTTTTCATGCGGATGTATTATGAATATCACTACATACCTACAAGCACACACCACTATAGAAATGTATACGAATATAACTATATAATTATAGAAATGTATTATTTGATAGAGACATGTCTAACAAAATCAATTTATTTTGTTTGAAGAAACATTTTATTATACCTGGCGGAGAATTGTTTGACAATGCAATATTGAAGCGTACCTCTAAATCATGGAAGAGGTATAGGTATTCCTTGAGGGAGGATTATTTTAATCCTAAGACGCGATCAATTAATGTAATTGTTAATAACCCACCTGATGGAGTAAATAAACAAAATTGGACGGATTTGGTGCATTATTGGCTTTCAGATGATTTTGAGGTATGACTCTAAAAGGTTATAATTTGTATATAAGGAAGAAGACCACTTTTAGCTAATTGTATTTTTGTTATTGAGTTGCAGAAATTATCCAAACAAGGTAAAGAAGCTCGAGCATCACTAGCACATACTCACTTCAGTGGTGCAACAAGCTTTGCCAATCGAAGAGTTGATCTTGTATAAGTCTTTTTTTTTTAAAAAAAAGATTACATTTATACTTCAGTTTATTCCTAGAAATAATATTTTAACTCATTGTGATATTCACCTTGATTTTCAGGAAAAGAAGAAAGGAACGTTTAGCGAACTTGATTTCTATAAAGAAGTCTATACCAAAAAGGACGGAAGCTTTAAAGAGGGCACACTATCTAGTCATTTTTTGGTATTAATATATAGAAATCAAATATATTTAAACTATCAAATGTCAATCCATCAAGTATTACATATTATTTTTGATTTCTTAACAGGAGGATGCAGACACTAAGGTTAAGGAAAACCTTGCAAATTCTTCCAAGTCAAGGGTTGAAGTTGAGAATGAGATATTTAATGAGCTTATGTATAATGATGAAGTTCCTAAACGTCCACTGAATTATGGCTTTGGGGTGAAGCAAAGTGACATTTTTGGAGTGCAAAGCATTTTAAGGAAAGAAAAGTCAAGCTATGTTAACCAAGGAACGGTTGAAGTGGAGAACTTGAAAGCTGAATTATCAGCCTTAAAGAAGCAAAATGAAGACCTTCAACAAAAGAATGAGTTTTAGAGACTAAATTCAATGAAACGACTCATACATTTAAAGCGGTTGCTGCTCAGTTGGGACAAGTTCTAAAGGCAGTGCGCAATGGAAGTGCTCCGTCACAACTTATAGACAGTGCAGAAGCCGCGTTATTTGTTTTGAATTCTGAGGTAAATGTTTTTTCTTGCAATTTCTTCTTCTTCTCTGAATATGTGCATCAATTGATTATGTGAAAGTAGAATAATATGCTATATTAATAATCAACTAATACCTAGTTTTGTTTTGGTTACTTGATTCAACGAATAACTTGTTATGTTATTAATAATCAACTAATACCTAGTTCTGATTTGGTGTTGCCCCACTCCTACTAACCTTCTTCCCTATTAAAGGCTGAATTCTATGCTTTACAACATGTTGAATTTGCTGCACTATATTTTTTACATAATATACACTCAAGTTCCAAACACAATTATTCCTTGACTGCCAGAGGTAATAAAAACAAGACCAAAACATGACCAGGTGAACTTAGAGCCTTTTTATCTCCTGGAAGTCCATCGAATAAGCTCAAACAGGTTGCAAGTCCTTGCTGAAACCTCTAGCCATCGTTTAATATGAGTGTCACAATTATTTGGTTGTAGAAAAATTGTCAGTCATAAGGAAAGATTTAAAGAGGCCTAAAGAGGATAGATTTATATAGCTTCTTACTTTGTTTCTAGATATGGTCTTTCTTGATGATTCTTGAATTTCCATGTTATGATTGATCGTTTTAGTTCACTCTTGGTTAGTTTTAAAATTATAGTTAATTATGATCCAACAAAACAATCTATCTATGGTCATATGAGAATTCGCATCCATTATTAATTAGCCCATAAGAATAGAATATGGTGTTGGGAGGTTGCTGACAAGTGAAGTAAAGAAGCAGCTCATAGAGGTGAAGTAAGTATGTGTGTTTTACTGATTTATATGTTATGCTCTTTACTTACCCCATTATTTTTATCCAGAATCATGAAGGGTTAGAGTATTTTATTG
This sequence comes from Bassia scoparia, assembly GCA_008642245.1. Classification (NCBI taxonomy): domain Eukaryota; kingdom Viridiplantae; phylum Streptophyta; class Magnoliopsida; order Caryophyllales; family Amaranthaceae; genus Bassia; species Bassia scoparia. The sequence continues at coordinate 19,372 of SNQN01008690.1, read as the reverse complement.
GTTTGATAGTTTACAACTTATTAATTTGCCCAAATTTATATTCATTTTTATTATATTTATATAGACATTTGACTTATTTACTTTTTTTTTTATAGATTGCAAATGATTCAAGCAACAATGATGGCACGAAGTAGGTTCAGATACACACCTTCATTTTCTTAGTTGGGCACCTCTTTTGAAGTGCTACAAGATTATTTTATGGGAGGAATGTATATATTTAATTTCCTTGGACTATTATACTCTTTGATGGATGTTTTTTTTAAGGTTTGTTAGCTACTTATAAAGAACTACTCTTGGAACATATTTAAATGCCTTTAATTTTGTATGTAAATGAATAGTTGTCTTTAATTTTAATTTTGTATGTAAATGTCAAACCATGAAGATGATTATATGTACCCTTTTTCATTTTCTTAATTATATATATGTACATAGCATAGATTGTATATAAATTGTTCAAAATCGTTGAACATTGATGCGTAGATCATTATATCACTTGTATGTATAATTCCTTGCAGGAACAAAAAAAAAACAGGTATATTTGGACGCTTTTTTATGTCCAATTTTTAAAGATGGGACATAGAAAAGTCTACAACTTTTAGGACTCAAAAAAGCGTCCCAATTTATATGGACCGAAAAAAGCGTCCCAATTTATATGGACCGAAAAAAGCGTCCCAATTATTTTCAATAAGGACTGAAAAAAGCGTCCCAAAAATTCGTAGGGGGACATTATTAAGCGTCCCAATGTTGATAAATTTGGACCCAAAAAAGCGTCCCAAAATATGCACGTTGAAATTTGGGACGCTTTTTTAAAGCGTCCAAAGACGAAATTGGGACACTCAAAAGCGTCCCTTTTTTACACAAAAAGCGTCCTAAATGAGCTCCTTTTTTTGTAGTGTAAGTTACTTGAGGAAAGTACATGTGTATCATTATAGCTTTGAGATTTTGATTGTTAGGATGAGGTGAATAATAATACTCCAAGTAGGCTTTTATCTATGATATTTGGAGCTCAAGTATAGTGGTCAGGCTGATATTTGGTGATKTTTATTATAGTCATCAGGTCTACACAATTTTCTTTTTTGTACTATAGATATTATAATTATTTAGGGATAAGTTATGTCTTATGTGAAATTGTGTTTGTTTCTTGTGAGTTGATTATTCATGTTCTTAGCTAGTGGTTTATAAAAATCTTTTTGAAAAGTCTCATTAATTTGTTAGTTAGTGTCTTTTATGTACTAGTAAATTTGCCGAAATTTTGAGTGCTCGTCATTTCCTTCCTAGATATAATATTTTAATTCTCATTTGCATAAATTAAGTACTAATCTTATGATTTTGAATGTGCAGGGTGCTTTTTGGTATTATGTGGGAGGTTGAGACGAGCATAGCTTATAAGTTTCTTAATATGATTTAAGTCATATTAGTTTTTGTTGTGTATTTAGAAACTAATTTGAAATGATGTAATTTTTCGTTTTGATTTTGTTMAATTTGAAAATTCCATAGTAGTAATGTATCTTTTGCACATATACAAAAATGCGTATGTAATACATTTGAAATAATATTAGTGAAATAAATGTAATTATAATCGTATAATGGTGTGTTTTTGATATTGTGTAGTTTTATTTAGTTTTTTGTGAGTACATGTTCTTTTTTTATTTGGATATGAGTTTTTCGTTGCACTTAAAAAACGATACTGCGAAATGAAAACAATTTATTGCTTGGAACGACTTATGTATAGTGAGTTTAGTGTGAATATATTATACACGATAGTTTATGTGGCAATGTAAAATTTTGGCCACAAGAATATTTGTTGTAAAAGTAATTAATCAGCTACAATAATACTTGTGGRTAAAGGTTAGTTAGCCATGAGATCACTCATAACAAACATACATATTTTAGCCACACGTGAGTTGTTGTGGCAAAGTATATTTTTAGCCACAGTAATCTTTCAAGCAAAAGAAATATATTAGCCATAATAACACTTGTGGCAAGTGATTTTTTAGCCATGGGAACGTTCATGGCAAATTTATATTTCAGCCACGGGAGTTTTTGTAGCAAAAGCAATTAGTTAGCCACAATAATACTTGTGGCATGAGACTTGTTAGCCATGGGAGCACCTGTGGCATGCTATTTCTATAGCCATGGGAATAAATGTGGCATGAAAGTTTATTTATGCCACACCCTGAGTTTTCCTGTGGCAAAATCGTAGTCACAACCACTTGTGCCACATGAATAATTTTGAGAATTCCCGTGGCTAAACCACATAGACACGGAATTTTTAACTTGTGCCACGATCCTAACGTGCAGTACAAGATGCAATTTTTGTCAGTGTTAGGACACCTTCACTTCACCGACCGAATACGAGTTGCGTAAGAAATTGGTTCAAATATGAACGTCAAAACTGGTCGAACAACCTAATCGAACCGGTTCCAAACAAAATCCTAACCAAAGGTTAGATCCTTTTATGTCGTTCAAAACATTTTTTGTGAAAATTTCAACTTTTCTTCCAAGTTACAAAAAACATGTTTTCTAACTTGAAAACAACATTCAAAAGATCGCTTTAAGTCAGTGCACCACCTATTTTGCCAAATTCACTTCGAAAAGTTTTTGGGCACATTTTGTTTTAAAAGCGTAGAAAATAGTATGACTCTTTTCACCATCCTTGTTTCGTTTTGAGATTGCGGTTTCTGCAATCGATTAAGCGTTGTTTTTTATTCTTTTCATTATTTCGTTCTCTTTCCTCAAGACTCGTGTAGTTCCGATCAACCTGTTGTCTCATATTGGACGTTCTCTCTTACGAGAAGCGACGTGTAGACGGGCCTTCACGAGTCTTTCACTTCCGATGTGGTTGTGTTTATTCGTTCCTAGGTTCCAATTACTATCTATTTTATAAACGTTGGCGTCTGCAGTTGTCTTTGACAGTCTTAGGCTAAAGTTCTGATTGAGACTTTGATTGGAGGGTAGTTGTACTGGTTTGCCTCTACTCGGCCTCTCAGCCGCCTTCTATACAATTAGCTTATGAACAACTCTCGCGTTTGATTTTCGTCGAATAATTTCCTTTTTGTGGTTGTTAGGGTTATTTTTTGTTTAATTTCTATCCTAGATTTTAATCTAACTGATTTATCTTTATAGTTTGGTATTTTCATTAGTTGTGAAGATCAGACCGCTTCAATTCGATTGTTGGGAAAATTTAATTGACTCTGCAAGCATCATCATCCAATTAACATTACATATGTTATTATGCCGAATTCGCACGAACTCGCGGAAGGTATTGCTTCGGATGAAGATATTCTTTAAGACTTTATTTGTTCATGATTTGGAATAATTGTATGATGTATTTCGTTCTTTGGATTGTTGTATTTGTACTTGTCAATTAGTTTGTGTGAAATTCGATTGTAAGTGCCGTTTGATTTTTCCATATTAATGACATTTTTTAGCTTTCTCGTCAAAATAAATAAATAAATAAAATTACAAACCCCAATTTGACCACCTATGATCTATCTACCAGATTGAATAACCGTACTAGGAGGCCTTCCTAATGTACAAAATCTCATCCTCCAGTTGCAATGAAAATAATCACTCAATGAAATGAATAAAATGAATGACCAAATAATAATCGATAAGAGGGTAAAGACTGTACAAACCCTCTTATCGCACCAACATCAAGCTACCAGCAGACTTGACAGAAAAATGTTCCAATTTGAACAAAGAACCACTGCATTAGATTCGGACAATCATTGTCGACAAATGATGCAGCTGGTACCGGCAACTCATCAGGTAAATGTCGATGAAATGCATCGACAGCAGCTGCCACACCATCTTCATTTTCTATCAGTTGAGCTATCTCCAATGCGCGACTTTTAACCTGACAAAATGGATTATTGAACACATTACACACTACATTTGTATACAAACATTTATGACTGTTGCGAATATTAACACTTTGATTTGTCACTCTGAAAGATGTTTACCTCTGGCTGAAGCATAAATCCAATAGCATTAGAAAGAGCTTCCACAGTGAGCTGATCAATAGGTATAGGTTCTGGTCCCAATCCTTTCTCATGAATTTTATCACCCCAGAAGAACTGATCTCCAAAGAACGGTACTATTGTTGTGGGGCACTGCAACAAATCAACGCAACAACGAAATTATTTTACATACAGAACAATGTCACCATTCTATAACCTTTATATGGTAAGCATGAATGTAAGGAAGATATTGCTAGAGTGAGCCACAACCCATGAGTCAACCCAACTCACTATGAAATATAGTAGACTGTTACTTGGAATCGGATACTTATGTCGGATAGAGGTACATCAACTTGACTATCTTATTCTAAATTCCTATAAGTTTGACATGTGCTTAGTGGCGTTAGCACTGATGTGTTCATACCTATTGTCGAAGATATAGACACTTGACATATAATAAGAGTTCAGGCAACTCCAAATTAGGTAAAATTCTGCCCTACCAAGCAACCATTGAAGGATTTGAAGCAACCTTGGTGCAGTAACTTTTCACTTGTTCAGGGGATTAGATAAAAATAAACTAGTATAAAATCATTGCAGTTTAAATGGTCAGCAAAGAATCACAGCAGCAACTTAAAAAAGAGAATGTATGCCAGTTAACTGTTTCCTATTATTGTACAGATAATCATTAATTCATTATACAAAGCATCATCCGTTAAACATACCCCAGATTTTAGACCAGCTGCAGTAGTCCCACCTCCACCATGGTGAACCTGCAAATTTGTAGATCAATTAATACTGCTGCACGATTATATTGAAAGAAAACATTTGAGCATCATATAAATATCATTGAGAAAAAAGACAAGGTTTCAAAGAGGTAAAGTTTTTGTCATAATAGTTCCTTGTTTCATTCAGGGGTTGTTTGGTTGAGGCTTTTTTAATGGTATGGAATGGATGCAATGCCATTCCAATGTTTGGTTGGACAATTTTAGGGTAGAATCTCATACCTAATGGTATCTATCTCCATTCCAATACCCTCTAATCTCATTCTCCCCTTACCCCCTAATCTATCTGCATTCCAGCCAAGTATCAAAACCTAATGTAAATAGAAACATCTAACAGCCAAAGATTGCCTTTGTTATCCAATTACAGCAAAAAAAAAAWACCTTTCTACTTCCCATTAAGGTTGTTGACCACAATACAATGCAATCTGACAACTGAACTTATGACAATACTATTTGATTTTCATTCTTACGTTACTTGTATGGCATCTGTATTTGTGGCAAATCAATGTTTATGCTTTCCTTATTCCCTCTAATGTTTTACTTCGTATTAGTTGGTAGACAAAGAAAAACTACAAAAGGCACAGGTTATATGAAGAGTGGAGACGTCGTAATTTGCAGAGTTTTATATTGCTCTAAGCATCAAGATATACAATAATAGTCAACCATTTACTGKATTAACAAAAACTCACCACTGCAGCACATTGAGGAAAAAGCCAATCATGAGGACAATTCTCAAGAAGGAAGATGTCGTTCGAAAGTTCAGAAACTGCAAAGCATATACAAGGTCTCTAAGATACGTTCTAATAAACTATTTCACCTCAAAGAATATTACAATAATATGTTGAATTCAAGGGGATGAGAAAGCAAATATGTATATGATAGATGAACTCACAAGCACCAAGGTCTCCCCAACCACGGTCAAGTATTCCACGCTGTCCTGATTGTTTTAATGCTTTGAGAATGATGTCTGTAGTTTTTCTTGTATCATCAAGAAGCTGTACAACAGGAAATGTACGTTAATTAATAGTCTTGATAGAACCAAGGGAGACCAGATGTTAAAGAGAAAGACAGCAGAATAACCAATTGCATAAGTTTTGTATTAATACTGCAAACTACCATCCTGTGGAAGGTGTGACAGCTTCCCTGAGATATAATAATAGACTAAAGGTAATATCCATTTAGATATTTGGAAGGTATGCTCTTTTATAGTATGATGCTCATCACAGACCAAGGGCTTTAATAAGAGGAAGGAACCTCGACGACACTTGAAAAAATGAAATGAAAACAAAGTAAAGAATAAAGAACCTCACCATGCTTCCAAACCCTACATATACTGGTTTGGACCCCTTCTGAATCCAATCAGCTAAATCTTCTTGAGGCTGGTATTTTGACCCAAGATTTAAGAAACAATAGCCAACAATATCAACATCTGGTCCCCAGTCTGCAAGCCATAAGATTTTTTTAGAACTATAAGTCATTCTATCAACCAGAAAACAGTCAATTGAACTGTACACTTCACGGCTTCACGCAAAACACATTTTCTTTAAACACCAAATTGGTTTCAGCATGCTTTACACTGCCACACCGGTGAAGTAAATGCCAGCTTTGTACTACCAGCAAAGAAAGTTCCGATTATTCATTACCTTTTGGTTTGGGTAAGACATGACGGCTCCACATGTATGTTGTTGGCAAATGATATATAGACCCATGGTACATGTTAAAGTAAGAAATAGGAGGGAGCTTCAAGCTACTTTTCCTGATGTCATTTATCTGCCCCCTTATGATCCACCAAATCAGCATATCAATAATTATATATGACAACTGCATCAATTCCACCCAAACAGGTGTAAGAAGACAATGCTCATTCGACGTGAATGGTAATAGCGCCTACAGGGGCTAATTTAGGAGGTAGAGTATCATAATCCCGGTTACCAAGGACCTTGAGGTAGACCTGAGCGATGTACACATTGGGTGGGAATTCATAAGCTTGGTCCTAGCCTATTACAAAAAAAGAAATTGTAAAAAAATCATCAGAGAAAAGATCCTTCCAAGTGAAACACTGATACTTTTCAAGTCAAGCATATATAAATTCTTATCATAACTAGTATCCGAGTGAGCACAAATTCAGCGTTATTGTCAGCTTCTCTCTAAAATAATAATTTCTGTCACTTTGAGTTCAGTGCTGTCACTCTTCTAAAAACTATATGTTACTACACTTCTCTTATTCTTGTCTATCACCCAGAGCGGTGACTGAGCCTACTAGTAGAGACTTAGACTATATTACATACTTCGAGCACCGCTCATCACCGTTAGAAATAATTGTCGTGCGTTGTATTACGTCAAACACAAACGACACTGCCCTTAGAACATGTGTACTAATAAGGATAGCTTGGATACTGAATGTGTACGACGACATAGTGTATTACACGTAATCTATGTTTATATTTTAGTGAGAACGTTAGTAACTACCTTTACACTCTTGTAGTAAGAAGTACACATAAGTGCCTTGGAAATAGCATATAGTAGCGAGGACACCTGCCCAAATCGGGTTTCTACACATTGGCACAATCATTTGAAGTGGGGGGTTTATTCCAGAGTCAATCTTGAACCATATTCCCATATAGAAATTGTCAGTAATCTACTTAGTCTAACACCACGGAAATTTGCCAAAGGTCTCATGTGTAGACAGCGCTAAACATATACTTCGCAGATTCTCGTGCGAGACGTTGTTTAGAATCTTAACCTAAGTGATACTAAACTCGTATCCTTCTTTGCGATCACTTTGCATGAAAAATGAGGAGTAATGGACAATGGATAAATTCTGCAGAAAATTATGATAAAACTGAGGGCAAAGCCGCTCATAAGCCATGCGTTGGTGCTATCCCCTAAGGTGATTGGAAAGTTACTTGTACCAGGTCGGATCATCTGCCTTGGTGGTTAACCAGAGATCTTTACATTGCCAAAGTGATCATCGTGATTAGTGTGAACCGTCATATATTGCCTCGATTAAGGGGAATCTGAACTGTCTACGTTTGGGGGCAACCATCAATGAAAGGTGGAGAATGGACTTTTGTTGGTTACGGAGAGCCTGCGTTGAAATCTCCCTTCCATCCCTTACAGGGATGTCCAACCACACTGTAGATGGACGAACACCCTTTGGTGATGTCCTCCGCACTTTGATTTAAGGACCTTACCTCTTGTTTGAACGGATGATGAGAACGAACCTGGACCTCCTGAGAGTGCCTATGAGATGGCCAATGAAGACCTGATTGAGCGACTGAGATCGGAGTCCGACATAAGGGAGTGGATTCGGTAGGGAGTTTTCACTATCATGGAGAGTAGTCGTGCTTAATTCTCTCCCTGCTTCTTCTCTAAGAGATCCTTCAGTGCATACTTGTTTTACTTGCTCCTTCGATGGCATGATCGTGCGAACATTCCAGGAGGAAGCTGCACGATCATGCCGTTCCCTATCAATGAGAGCTCTCGGCATCTCTATCTTGTAGTTTTTAATGAAACGCTTTTCATGCAGTCATGTTCATTTTCAAAATGATAGGGTCCCTTACTAGAAGCAATCCTGAAGTAATGCAGTGGTTTAGGAGTGCTACAGTAAACGTCACATATACTTGGCGTCTCTCTCGCTCTCACAAAGAACGATTCACTCTGAGACATGCTGCCTTTGTCTCTGGAGTTGGATTTTGATCTTCATTGTCTTACATATTTGGTGCTGATAACGGAGGGTGTTATATTCCAAACCTTCGAGTCTTGACCGGGAGCTTTCAGCCCACTTCACTCTGGATTTTGTCAGCAGCGCAAGTCTTTTCAAACGTGCATTCTCCTCCTTTAAGGCTTGGATCTGAGCCTTCATGATCTTGTATTCAACAAAACGATCCATAAATCTCCAACAGAGCCACCAGATTCTATCGCCCCTTTATGAGGACCATCGTGAGTTGACATTATAGTTAACTGTCCAAGTCGTTTGGAGTGACCAAGTCTGCTACACTCTTTTACTTCCTCAAAAGACGAGTTAGGAGTGTGATTCTCCACCATCTGGGTGTGCTTTCTGTTTTCGCGAATGATAGGAAGGAGTATTCAGCCTCATGTTAATTTGGTCATTTTGGTCCTGAATCCATGTTTTGACGTGCCTCCTTCATCAGGACACACGCCTAAATGGTGCTTAACAGCAAGCAAGTGAGGACTACGACTATGGACAATGTATTCTCAAACTTCGTGTGTTGAGAGAGGGGTGACCATGGCTTCCATCTCAATGCTACAAAAAGGTTTGTTCGGGAAATAGCTGGTTTCTTTTGTTGAAGCAAAGGCTGAACAACTTCAAGGTTTCCTCCTCCTAAAAGCAAAGGTTCAAGGGTGAGTACTCCGTAAGACTATACGAACCTTAGCCAGCTATGCTGCTGGGTTGCCCGTAGCGCACCTTGGAGATGACTGAATGCCTCTTACGATACCTTTGGAACGTCGCTACGCTTCCTTAGGAAGTATGGGAACAAAATGGACCTAAAAATGCTGCTAAGTGAGTGGAGCAGGAAAGCTAGATGAGAGGTTGCTCTCAGTGCTAAGTATGATACTAATAGATATTATGAAGAATGCCCTCTATTAATATGGGGTATTTTTCCGAGGTAATAAATATAATGATAATACCCTCAAAACCCTTAGGAGCCTTGGATTTAGCTGTATACACTGTCTATTCATCCACACCCATATATGATGTCCCCTATACTCAGCTGTTTACTTATACTGGACGTCTTTTTGTAGGTCATTTCGACACCATGGTTGATGTTTATACGTAATGTTTACTCACGTAGCTATTTACCTTGAATGCCAGTTACATAGTGAGGACACGTGCCAAGGGTTTTTCATTGGCACAGTCAGCGCTCATTTCTCAAAGTCATTCTTAATTGACTCATTCTAGTCATTTAATAATCTGGAATATCCACTTAGGTTTATATAATAAAAAAGGTTATAGTCTTACAACTTCTAAAGCATTAATCCTAGAAAGCCGAACTAAAAATTCAACTGAACACGACAAAATATTCGCGGAACATTTCAGCGAAGAAAACATAGTCGTTCAGCTCAATAAGCGATTATCATGAGCAAAAAGTATTGCTTTGAGCAATCATTTCGAGTCCATTGTTCAAAAAGAAATGCCAACAAACATATTTTCGTGTTAACATTGACCATCTGCAGAGATTACTGAGGTGGGCTGCTTAACAGAATAATCTGCATATTGGAGCTAATTGTGTTGTCATCGTTTGCTGATGGCAGGATTCTAACGGTTTCTTAACCAGCTATTTGTGCCAAGAGAATTAGTCTTGTTAGGCATTAAGGAACATGGGTCAATGTGTCGGCGTCTTTCTCATCTTAAGAATAAGTAATATGATGGTGGTATTGCAGCAGTTCCGCGAGAATTATCACGAAATTGAAATGTTTTACGCTAGTAATTGATTTTCGTAACAAGGCTAATAATATTAAACTAATCAATAATTATAACATGCAAATTACGACGTCAAATAATCTAGATAAAAACGAATGCAAAAGGGTGATAGATCTGTGAGGACATTGGCCTCAAACTACCTTGCATATAAGGTTCTTTCGATCAAGGAACTCACCTTGAACCCCTTACGAACCCTTAAGAACCTTGAAAAACCCATTTTATACCCTTTGAATGAACCTAGACCGAAGTTTTGAAAAAAATCAATGTGTTTAAAGTTAGGTGTTAAGGTGTGTTTTAGAACGTGTATTTGAAGGAGAAATTGGGCAAAAACTTTCGTTGTATGTGATGCGTATGATCGGAGACAACGAAGGGGAATTATTAATAGCCCAAAGTCACTGTGAGTAACTATAAACATATGGCGATGGGACATAATAACCCTCCGCTGGCGTTAGATAAGCGCCAGCTCAGCGGAAAGGGTTAACTTATTTCGCTTTGATTTTCTTGCCATCACGTGTTGTTTTTGGAAATAAGCATAGATCAGGATCTGTTTTAATTTAATATCGAATATATTGGATGGGTGAAGAACTTGAGGTTGCTAATGAAACGCTAGGCGGCTACAGAGCAAGTCATATGTGGGCCCGGAATTCAGGAGTTTCAAGAAGGTTCCTGATGTCTATTCGCTCTCGAGTTCAGAGCCTTTTGCTTCTAAAAATTAACAAAACCATTGTTTTGTATTCAGATAAAATTAGGAAAAATAACAAAAGTTCCGGCGTTAAATTTAATGTGTTGTGTTAAATTTTTGTGTAGGATTTTGGGAATTGTTTTGATAATTTGAAAAAATTGTTTCAAACTTAGGAAAATTGATGAAATTCTTAAATTGTTATCCCAAGGATGTCTTAGGAAAATTCAAGAAGAATTTGAAATCAGTTCTATGAAAAACATCTTGAAAATCAATACTTATTTTTCAGGGTCGCTTGGGGCGAGAGAAAAGTAGCTAATTGCCATGTAAACGTGCCTTTTAAGGTCTAGTTAGAGCCCCAACTGCTGATAATAGTTGTGTGTTGCAAGGGTGTCTATCATTGGATTGTCCTGGGGCTCTTAGGAGTCAGAGTGTTGTCTTATCATGGTTATCTCGGCTATCCAGGGATCAAATGTAGGTTTCTACATATGACTTTTATTAAGTAAGTAGTTACATGGTTAATGGAGGGTTTCACTCAAACCCTTAAAACTAACTATTCGAAACCATAAATAAAAACAGTGATACAAACAATATGAACACGATAAACAAAAGAATTTAGCAATGTGAGTAAAACAACAGTAAAACTGAATAAAGAACCTTAAAATAATCAAACGTACTAAAAACAATAAATAAAAGGAAAATAACAAACGGAAAGCAGAAGTAGTTACTAAGGGCTTCCGTGCATACTAATTTGAGCTAAGAAAACCAAATGTGCAACACTTCTAAGATCAAAAATACTAACTTGAAGACGGTGAAAGTAACATGATAGTGTGATAGAAAAACATACTAAGAACTATTTAATCGCTAAGAAAACTGAAAAAGATATACTAGGCTAATGTCAGTGGTCCCTAATTACAATAAAATTGGAGAAGTATATATGTTCTACAAAAGAAAACACTCAAAAGAAATGCAAAGAAAAATAGGGATTAAGTTGCACAGTAAAGTAAAAAGTACGCTAGGTACTTGGAAACAGCACTCACCAAAAGAAAAAGTAGCCGCATGGAGAACATGCGATACTTTTCAGAGAGCGTACACATATGCCAAACTAACAAACGACACTAAAAAAAAACGACTATAATATCTTCGTTGCTGCCATAGTGGAGAGTTGAAATAAGACCATACTGTTGTTGAAGTTATGAGATGAGAATTCACCTTATGAAGTTAAGAATCAAATAAGTAATGGATTTGTGTACGTGTTGAAGTTATGTATAGTTGAAAGTTCCCTATACGCCTTCCAAAGAGGCTTATCTACGTTTTGAAACCATCTTACCTGATCGACTACTCATGTTCTGATAATGGTTAGAACCTTAAGGAACCAAGTGTTCAATCGATGAATGAAAACCTAAACAAAATTGAAATTTCATTGGGAATGACAAGATACATTAAATACCGATTTAGATGGGTTAGGTAAAAAGTTGAGATTTTCATAAAAGGATACATTAAATTTAACATATTTGGAAATAGTATAGATTTCATGGAGACAAGAAAAAAAAGTACATATAGTGATAAATAATTAATTCATGATAAAAGATGACTACTGTCCTCTGTATCCTTTTATTTCTTCCCTATGTCTTTGTTTATGGGAAATCGAATTTCAGAATTTTTTTGTTCTCAATTTAGCGAATATTCTGATTTATTTTCATATTGTATAAGAATTTCCATCAATTAATACCTAAAATTAATATAATTTCGCGCATTTCCTATAGCATCTTTTAGAACTGGATTTAACACAATTTAGGCATTCCCAATTGTATCGATTTAAATTCTTTTAGTTCAATTGATTCTTTTTTCTGCCTCTCTCGTGGATCACTACTAAATTCAATATACCAATATTTTATTTTGAATACTACTAAATAAGTTAATACACAAATACTTAGAAACACCTCACTAGATTCGCTTTTCTCTTAATTTTCCGCCTGATTCAGTTCTATAATGGTATTTGAATGTTTTCTTAGTTACATATACCTTCTTTTTCTTGATGTATTTTCTTCTCTCTTTGATCCTCTATTTTCCAGTTGTACTTCGTTTAATACAAATATTTCTCTCTATCAAGTACATAACTAGTTCCTTGTTTATTGTGAAATTGCAAATAACTATCGTTAGTTTAGTCAAATATATTAATGCGACATTATATTAGATGTTTAATATATCAATGAGTATTGTCAAATCCAATCTTAATAATTGAATTTTAACGTACTAATAACTTTGTAAATAAAGAAATGTTTAATTTCAAGTCTCAATAATCTAGAAATGATTTTTACATGGTAATACTACTGATGTATATCAACCTACATTCCAGCAAAAAGTATCAACTACAACAATCGCTTATACAATCATCAATTTCCTTTAGTTTCAAAATCTGAAGCTCACAAAATTATATAGCGGTGAGATGCTATACTAAATCATGAAAACCTCGTTAACAATCAAAAGCGAGCAATCAAATTTAAAAATTATTCTTATTCGCGAACATAAACTTTCAATTATAAGAAGTTCAGTTGATGCATATTTTTAAATAAGTTATCATAATGGTTTACATAAAAAACGACATAGAGGAAAGATCAGCTAGAGGTGAGAAATTCTTGGTATACGTTCACCGACCATATCAGAAGCATACAACATAAAACTTTCATGCCGTGTATTCAAATAAAGAATTAGGTGAGTATAGAACATAGAAGTGATACACTTGCAGTTTCTCCCGAGAGACCTCCATACAGGTCTCTGGGTGATGGCAATTTGTGTTCTTCTTGATTATTGCCCTTATATAATGCCACCCTGCGCCTATTTACCGGAGAGCATGGTCAGACCCTCTTCTACTCATGATCATGCTCCTGTTTTGAGACAATGCTGCCTTAGGTTTTGGAGCTTTGATTTAACCATGATGCAGAGGGGTAGACAGTCTAGTTGGAACTTGACTTTCCAAGATATGTGGTGATAAATTGTGTTGATCTTCGTCTTTGTAGACGACACTCTTCACTGTCCTAAGACACGTGACAAGTAACCAAAGGTTGTCAAATGGAACAATAAGGCCAAAAACACAGTAATGCTGAAGTAAAAAGGTTGTTTCATAGTAGAATACAAACGAAAAACTTTATACAGATAATATCTTATGATCTTAGCATGTGCTAATTAAGAGATAAAATCAACTTAATGGCGAAGTCAAGTTAGACGAGAAAGGGAAATAACAATAGAAAGAGAGTACGGTTAGATAGGTAGCCGGATCAGCATGGACTGGCCCAAAGCCCAGTACAGACGGTCGAACCATAGACTCTTTATTGAGAAGATAAGTAAAGATTATTTGGAAAACCATAATATAGTCAATAAATCACAGGTATAAATCTTGCATTGTTAGACAGGCTAATGTAACTTATGCATTATCAACAAGTCAATTTAGAATGTTAACCTCTTATCATGTGTCATTTTCGTGGTTCTAAAATCGTGTTATACTGTCAGGGGATTTGAATGATTTAACTAAAATACAAAGATTTGAAGCTTGCCAATTATACAGCTTGGTGAAAAATGAGATAATAAGTGCAAGGTAAGAATGTTAACCAAATTCAAGAATCACATGTCTTTTCATGTTTAAATTTTGAAAGGTTAGGTGGTTTATGAACTTGAGGCATGACTGGAGTAGAAAAGATGCGTATGATCTAG
>SNQN01008689.1:2289-12656 GCA_008642245.1 Bassia scoparia | reverse complement strand
ATGCGCCTGGTTGTTTTGAGGAAGGAGGAGTCACTTTTTCCTTGGCTTCATAATTGCACAGACCTCTTCAGCATGGATCCATGCTTTTGCCTCTCTCATCATTTCATTCAAGTCCCCCACTCTTGGCCTTACCATTTGGAACTTGAAAGGACTATCCTCGTCCAGCCCACGATAGAAATTGTCCAGGATTACTCGGTCTAGCAAGTCTAGGATCTGGAGAGTCTCGTTGTTGAAACGTTTGACATAGCTTCTCAAGCTTTCATTGGGTTGTTGTTGAATTCTTCCCAAATGTAAGCTACTTTTTTGCTCTTGGAGATGAGCCATGAAATGATGAGTAAAAAAGAACAGTCAATTCATTAAAGTTCTGGATAGAACCTGTTGGAAGACCGTTAACCAACCTTTGGGCCAGCCCTTTGAGGGTAATTGGAAAGTATTTGCACCATGTCGCATCATTGGCCTGGGTGGTTAACATGAGATGCTTGTACATTGCCAGGAGATCATCTAGGTCAGTAGTTCCATCGTAAGCGTCAATAAGGAAACTTAATGTTTTGAGATTGGATTGCCATGAGGATGGAGGGAGATAAGGGATTCTTGTCAATCAGGGAGAGTGCTTGCGTCCCCCTAGTCATCCTTGGGATGGCTGACCGTAACCTCTATCCTGGTGAGCACCGCTTTGGTGACACCGTCTACGTTGGTGGGAACAGACCTCCGGCTCTTGGTGATGTGATCTCGGAGCGGCCTGGCCAGATGTGCTATGGGAGGGACCATGCATTTTGAAAGAACGATGAGATGGGTCCATGTACACCGGCGTGGAACTAGTGAGTGAATGTTCTTATCATGTCGAGTGCTTGCTTAAGCTTCCCTGTTCTCTTTTTGTCCATGATCAGCCTGGCATCCTGGTTCCTTTCCCTCTTGGTCTCGATAATCTTTCGAGCATCAATTGAGGAGGCTTCTCGATCCTGTTTCCTCTCCTCAATGAGGGTTCTAACATCCTCTGGCTCTTCTCGAGAAGAGACATCATCTTAAACATAGGCTTCATCAAACCTATACGGTCCTCCCCTTGCAGAGGTAGCCTTGGTGGTTGTAGTTGTTGTGTTGGCAGGCTTAAGTGTGCTACGATATCTCCTAGTCTGACTTTTCTCTCGTTCTAGAGGAATGTGTTCTATGGAAACGAGTGTACATTTCGATGTTGGATTCTTAACCTTGATTGCTCTGAGTTTGGGGATGATGGGAGTGTTGTACTCTAGAGCTTGTGACTTACCAGGAGCTTCACTGCCAATAACCTTAGACTTGCCTGCATGCAAGGCTTTCAAGCGTGCATTCTCCGCTTGGAGAGCGTCAAGTCTCGCTTTTAGCTCATTCTGCTCAAAGAAACGTTCCAATATTTCGTCCACCCCCTTGCTAATCTCGTCTTTAATTACCTCATGGGAAACGTACCAACTATCCAAGTCATGGAGCGACAAGTCAGTGTTGTCCTCCAAACCGACCTAGAAAGTGGAGCCTGCAGCTAGCTGGTTTTCCCCATTTGGATTACTTTCCTTCTCTGAAGATGGAGGTGTGTTCGTCCTTCGTCGTGTTTGGTCATCTCCTGAAGCTATTTCTGATTGCCTCCCCACAGACGGCACCAAATGTTTTAGCAATTAATTTGGTGATGACTTGTCCCTGCTTCAAGATTTCCCTAGCTTCTGGGTTGAGAGAGGGGTGGAGGCTTCCCTTCAATGCTCCCCCGGGAAAGCTGGCCTTCTATTGGACAAACGTACAAACCCTGACTATCTCCGATCTCCTAATCAACGCTTGCTTATGTCCTGCTCCTAGCACCACAAGCTTGGCCTGGCACCTTCACAAAGGAGAATAATCCTCCTTAGATTATCTCCCCTCCGATAATTAAGTACGGATTTAAGGGAATTAAAGTGCTAGGTTAGTGAGAGAAAGTAGTGAGAGATGCTCTCAAGTTGGTTGGAAGTTGATCACAATTAATGCTAGGAGAATGTAGGTGACATAAATGTGGTTTTTCGGGGGTATTTATAGGCAATCCCTCAAAAACCAAGGCAGCCCTTGGATGTGTGACACATGTCGACCATCCGTCCTTCCTTGTGTTCCTTACTACTGTTTTAGTGTAGGAACGTCGGTTCTCCGTCCCGTTTCGATCCAGATTAATTTAATCAGTAGCGCTTGCCACGTGGATCGCTTTGACCCAATATTTGAAGGACACGTGGACAAGGGTTTTCCGTGCCACATCAGAACTTATTTATGTTGAACTTATTACTACTGAACTGAACTTATTGGTACTGAACTGAACTTATTTTTACTGAACTYAACTTATTGCTACTGAACTAAACTTATTTTTTTGACAAGGAGAAAGAGCTAAGATCAACCACAGGTTGAGGACTTAGCCAGACAGTTGGTAGGCAAATGTAACATACAGATACTACTTAAACAACTATTCACTACAACAAAACGAGCTTTTTAAAGCGTTGAAAATGCTTATTATAAGCGTTTCCATAGGCGCTTTTATATGGGAGCGCTGAGAAAGAAATTAAAGGGCTTCCCATAAGCGGTTTCATTAAAATATCGCTTTTAAAGAATTAAAAGCTTTTATAATAAGTGCTCTAAATAGTGTACTTTGGCGCCAAAATTTTGGCGGTTGTTCTAGTATTTTAAAAGCGTTTTCTTCTGAAGCGCTTTAAATTGGCAGTTTGAAATTTAATAAATATAATAATAATTATTATTATTATTATTATTATTATTATTATTATTATTATTATTATTATTATTATTATTATTATTATTATTATTATTATTATTATTATTATATTATTATTATTTATATATATATATATATATATATATTGTAACAACTGAAATGTCTCCCAGATGAGTAAATCCGTGATGAAACATACTGGCTCACGTTTGTTTCGACTCAAAAAAGATGCTTTGAACTCACAAAAGTTGGAATATACGTGAGTCGTACCTCGAACTATTGAGCACAAGGTCAAAGACAAGGCAAAAATATTTATTTCGGTTCTCGATAAACTCAAAGTTTTCAAACAAGTTACGCTGCGATTCTCATGCTTTTTTGATTTCCATCATGTTCGTCACATTTTCTGAATCGCCAGTATTTTTAAATTATTTTTCTGTTTTTCTATGTTTTCTATGAATTTGCAATGTTAATACGCAGAATACGCAGAAAATACATGAATAATTAGAAAATACTCCAAATACGTGGAACCTTCTAGAACATTCTAGAACTCCTTGCTTGGAGAAGCAAGGTGTCTAGGTGCGTCGAATCAAGGAAAACCGTAATAAAATCGGAGGAAATCAAAATATTTCGAGGTTTTTGGAAAATATATACGCAAAACCCATACCATTGAGCGTATATAGCAGAAATGAGCGATAACGCTAATCAGGAGCGTATATACGCTCCATTAGCAGCGTATATACGCAACTAGAGTTGCCAAAATTTATGGAAAGTGAAGCAGCGTATTATACGCTACATATGAGCGCTATATACCAGGTAGGCAGCATATACGTCTCCTGTAGCGTATATACGCAGTCTTCCTCTGTTTGCCTCGCTGCCTAAAATACTTGCTTGCCTTGCTCAGTCCGATACGACTTTACACACTTCACACGCACAATTCCCGAGAAGTCTACTCTCTCTCTCTCTCAAATATTCTAAACACATTGTTTTAATTCAAAGCATCGATTTGTTCGACTTCACAAGCGAAATAAGGGTATAAATCTGAGATTACTCACCAAAAACCTATTTTCACTCTTTTTTAATTCCTTTGTCTCTCTTAATTCGATTAACCATGTTATGAGTTTTAAATCAATTAAAACAATGTAGAAACTCACTTTTAATTCGTTTCATGTAAATAGTAGGATTTCTTAATGTTCAATGTTCCATGTTCTTTCATTCTTCGCATTAACACTATTATTTCATCATCTGTACAATCATTATATATCATTGTCAATATAACGCGTTGTTGTCTCATATAGCAATTCAATCGAAGCGATTCCTTTGAGTTTTATTCTAACAATTTGATTGTTTGCAGTGACAAGGTGGGAGATACACATACATATTATTCATGCTACTAACCTTGTTTTCATCGTCTTGTATTATATATCTTCTATCACACATTAATATTGCTTAAACAAGCCGGAATTCAATTGCGTATCACATTATAAGCAGATAATCATGGACGCCTTTTCTAAGCACCTTTAAATGACTAACCATAAATGATCGCCTTGTCATTGTAGAGTCTTTGTTTGTACATACATAGCACCCACCTAAGATTATCGCTTTCAAAGTAAATCGATATTTTTCTTGAATTCAATGTTATGACTCGTGGAACTACACATAACCGAGTACGAGGCGCTACATCAGGCGATTGGGTTACAGATCTGATTCGTACCATGTCCCCGAACCCACACTTTGTTACTGACCATTTTGGGCCACTAGTTTGCACCAATGTTTCGGCGTCCGTGATAACTATTAGCACCGTGCGATCCCCCAATTCGACAACACACCCCAACGCATCTCACAGTGCTGGATTCCATGCTCAATTCCATAATCTCTGAGCTGAGGTGCGCCCCCCTAAGGCGGGCGAAGCCCTATCATAATATATATATATATATTAATATTATATATATATATACACACACACACACACACCACACACAAATAACAACCTATATGAAATACGATCCAATTTGCAATTTACAATCTAATACTAAAAATATATACTTCATTTATATTACCAAAACTTTCATACATAGAATTCAAATTTTTGGATTAATTCAATTTTTACAAATTAAATTGATCTTACAAAAAGTTAAATTCAATCTATACAAAATCAAAAGTGTAAAAAACCTAGACAAATAAAAAAATCAACAATTTGAAATTGATTCAATCGTTGCATTGTTCCTGATTGTATGTCATACTAGGCTACTGCTTCTGCTTCTGTGCTGCCACGGCTATACACACCCTTAGTGTGTTGGGTTGCCTGCATCCATTGAAACGGAGCCGAAGCGCCGCCCTGCCCAAGTGTTGTCTGCTGTCGAGCTCAAACCACCACGGCCAAAACAGCAAGAATATAAAATCAAATTAAGAAAAAAAAACAGAATCCAGAACTAATTTCAAAAATTTAGATAAATCTAAAGGAAAAAAATTTTGAAATCCAAAACTACAATAAATTTAAAAAAAATTGAAAATCAAAAATAAATTTTAAAAAAATCGAAAACCCAAAAAAAATTCTTAAAAAAATCAGAAATCAATATGAAAAATGAAAATCGAAAGAAAATAAAAAATGAAAGCCAAAATTGAAAAAAAAAAGAAAAAGAAAATCTGATTAAAATGAAAACCTAGATCTTAAGAATAAAAACGAAAAGAAATTTAGTAGAAGGAACTGACATGTGCAGCAGAGGGCTGCGTCGATGGTTGTGATGGAGAAGGTGGAAGAGGAGCGCGCGTAGCGAGGGAGGTAGGTGAGCGTCTCCTAGCCCGACGTGGCCGACACGGCCGATACGAAGCGAGCCCGTAGAAACGGACTGAACGACTACGCCCATAATTTAAATCAGCGTAAAAGAAAAACTCAGATCTGAAATTGAACCTAAAAAAACCCTAAATTGAAACACAACAAAAAAACGCACAGGCCTCAGATTCGCACGCCAGTTGGTGACACGACTGAGGATCGCGCTGTGCACGGCGCCTGGGTGAACGGGAGGAGAGATCACGATGATATAGTATACGAGAGAGATTTTTATGTATAATGTTAAAAAAAGAAAGCCGACCATGTGAGTAATGAACTGGTATGCTAATTCTAAACACATTATCTTACTTAGGGCCCTTTCTCTCTCTAGATTCTCTCTCCAGAGATTCTCTGTTCTCTGAGTTTCCTTTCGGGTGAAGCCATGTCTAAAACTCGATCCCAAAGAGTAAGGAAGGGTTAGGTTTCACAATCTAACCAGTCTAAATCTCATCACACTCAAAAGAATGCTAGTCACAAGCAACAATCGGGTACCAAGCATAAGGGTCAGGATGTGACGGTTGCTCCAACCTCCGTTGAGGCCTGGGTTTTCGACTTGGAAATCAGTTTGAAGGAAGGGGATTTTGGGGATATTCTCTCTCCTAGGTCGTCTCTTCAAGCGATTAAACAACAATCCCAGTTACACGTTCAATTTTCTGACATGATGCAATTTCAGGCGAAACAGAGGCTGGGTTCTGGTACGGTGGTGGAGCCTGCTGCTCCAACACCGGTGGTCTTGCCTTCTCCCTCTGGGCCAAAGGTAATTTGTGCCCTTAATTTTGACAATGCAATTGCTGATAATGGGGATTCCTCTACTCATTAGGTTAACCCTAATTTTTCTGGAAATATGAATGTTGAATCGGACTTTTTGGATGCTACTATTCCATTGAATGCTACTGTAACTTTGGGAACGACTGGTACTATGACTAAACCTAAACCACAAATTGCTCTCACTGACATTAATGATGAACTTCTTTTCTGGGATACTATTGTGGTGTGTTTTATTGTTGGTGCCAAACCACCTCCATTGGTTATGGAGGGTTTCATTAAGCGTATTTGGGATAAATTTGGCGTTGATGTGGTGGCTCCGATTAGTAATGGGGGTCATGTTGTTCGGTTTCTTAACCAAGGAGGTGTTGATCAAGCTCTCAAGGGTTTTTTCACCTTTGACTAAAAACCTATGATTGTGAAGAAATGTCATGTTGATGATGGTGTCCTTGACATAACTTTCAAATCTCTTCCTATTTGGGTGCAACTTCTTGATCTCAATGTGAAATATTAGGGTGTTTCTTGCCTCACTAAATTGGTTAGAGGTATTGGCACTATGATGAAGGTGGATGAGTATACAGCTTCGAAGAAAAGGCTCAAATATGCTAGGATTTTGGTAGAGGTCCGAGTGGATCAGGATATGCCTGATTCCTTTGAATTTATTAATGAGCATGGGATTGAGGTCACACAAAAGATTCATTACGAATGGAAGCCTGTGCTATGGTTAAAATGCAAGAAGCTGGGACATGAGGAGGCTCATTGTCGATGGAAACCCAAGCAAATATGGAAGCCTAAGGTGGCTGAGACCAATGGCCCTAATCCTAAGCCACTGGACCCTATGGAAGGGATTGGTTCCCATGCAACTTCCAGGGATGCCTCTAAGGGGACTGAGTAGCAACCTGTGCCTGATGTACACCCCCTGAGTTTCATTTAGTCTCTAAAGGAGGCAAATCTGCACCTAGGGTGACTGCACCCACTTCTGTCACCAATCAATTCTCAGCTTTGGTTTATCATGATTTACCTGGTATTTCCTTTGGGGAAGCCTTGGCTTGCATGGGAGATGATTCTGGGGGGGATGACAACCCCCATCCCCCATGGATAATTTGCTCTTTTGGAACACTAGAGGGCTCAACAAGAGGGATAAACAAATGCAGGTGAGACATTTAGCTCTCACCAATAATGTGAAACTGTTGTCTCTTCTAGAAACTAAGGTCAAGGCTCGAGTTTTGGGGGCTTTGTACCTTACTATTTGTCCTGGATGGTGTATCACAAGCAATCTTCCTTGGAATGGCAAGGGTAGAGTGGTTCTAGCTTGGGACCCCAAGTGTTTTCATGTGGATATTAAATTTTGCTTTGATCAATGTGTCATTGTTATGTTGTCATTCCTCAAACTCAAAAGGCTTTTTTCTGCACCTTTGTTTATGCTCAAAATGCTAGGGAGGATAGGTTGTGGCTTTGGGATGATCTTACTTCCCTTTCCAGGGATATACAGGAGGCATGGCTTGTTGGTGGTGATTTTAATACTTGCTTCTCTAATAAAGAGAGATCTGCTCCTATAGTGGACAAGAGAGGTATGACTGAATTTAGGGCTTGTATGAATGCTTTATCCATGGAGGATGTCAAGTTTTCTGGTAGATTTTATACATGGACTAACAAACAAGAGGGGGATCAAAGATTATTTACAAAGATTGATAGGGTTTTGGCCAACTCACATTGGACTCATTTATTTGATACTGCAGAGGTTACCTTCCTCCCCGAAGGTACTTTTGATCACACCGTTGTTTTGCTTAGGTGCTATAAAGATGCCCCAAGATTGAAGCCTTTCCGTTTCTTTAACATGTGGAGTCAACACCCACAGTTTTGTTCTATTGTTCAAAAGCACTGGAACACTCATATTCCTGGACATACTATGTTTAGAATCTTTCAAAGATTGAAGAACATGAAAGGAGACCTACGGTTCTTTAATGAATCTATGTTTGGTGATGTGGTGGGAGCTGAGGAAATTGCCTATGCCACTTTGTTGAAATGTCAGGCTGCTTTGCATGAGGACCCTAGTAATTCAGGTTTGAGACAGTAGGAAAGCACAGCTACTCTTGCTTACAAGGAGGCTCATCAACATAGTCTTGCTTTTTTGAGACAAAAGGCTAAACTGGATTGGATTGTTTCTGGTGATGAAAATACTAAGCTTTTTCACAATGCTTTGAAAACCAGGACCAGTAGGAATAGAATCAATACTGTGCAAAAGCTTACTGGAACTTGGCTCACTGATCCTACAGAAGTGTGTGCAACTTTTGTGTCCCATTTTTCTTCCTTCATGCAAGGAAGTATTGGTGTCTCTCCTATCCGGAAGAAAATTAGGAATCAAGGACCTCTTCTTTCTACCACCATGAACCTGCAACTTAATCTTGATTTTTCTGATGAAGAGAACAAACATGCTTTCTAGTCTGTTCCTGTAGACAAAGCGCCAAGCCTTGATGGTTATGGGAGTGGTTTTTTCAAGGCTGTCTGGAATGTTATTGGTGTTGAGATATGCCATGTTGTGAGAGACTTTTTTCTCAATGGTAAACTCCTGAAGTCTATTGGATCTGCTTCTATTTCCTTAGTTCCAAAATGTGCTTGTCCCTTAAAGGTGACTGATTACAGGCTCATAGCTTGTTGCTCTATGCTCTACAAAGGTATTTCCAAGCTTCTCTGCAGCAGGTTGAAGATTGTTCTACCTTCATTGATCTCACAAACCCAGGGTGCTTTCATTGAGGGTAGGAGTATTATTCACAATATTCTTGTTTGCCAGGATCTAGTGAAACATTATGCAAGGAAGAATACTTCTAAGGGATGTTTGCTGAAGGTTGATCTCCAAAAAGCCTATGACACCATAGAGTGGGACTTCCTTGATTCTTGGATGCAGGCTCTCCATTTCCCACTTCACTTCATCATGATCATCATGGCTTGTGTTAAATATGCTAGCTACTCTTTGTTGATTAATGGTACTTGCTAGGGGTTCTTTCATGCTAATAGGGGTTTGAGATAGGGTGATCCCCTTTCCCCCCCCCCCCCCTCCTTTTTGTGATTTGTATGGAGTATTTAACTCGAACTTTGCAATATGTGGGAAAGAAAAAGCTTTTTCAATTCCACTCTAGATGCAAAACCCTTCAGTTGAACCACTTGTGTTTTGCTGATGACTTGCTTGTCTTCAGTAAGGGTGGACAAACTAGTATTCAACTTCTTCTCAAGGCTTTGAAACATTTTCAGAAGGTCTCCGGGCTTCAGGCTAACACTTCAAAGTCTGAACTTTATCATTCCAATATGGACAGTACTATAGTGGCACTAATGTGTGAAGCTTCAGGGTTTAAGCTTGGTTCATGGCCTTTCAGATATTTGGGAGCTCCCATTTGTAATAGAGCCCTCAGACATAAAGATTGTGGTCAAATTCTTGAAAAGATGACTGCAAGGATACGTTTTTTTTTTTTTTTGAGAAAAGTGAGAAAAATTTTATTAGCAACAGGAAAAAGATCACAAAACATCATACAAGCCAAAAGACTAACAAACCAAGCTAACAACCACAGCTAACAAAACAAAAAACCACCAAAGATGCAAAGGCATCACTGTCACCAAATGAGGAACCTTCGAGGAAGGGTACTCAAAAGGGACTGATCATCTGCAGCATCAGAGGTAACACACTAAGCCAAAATGGCACTAAACCATACTCTATCACTAAGCTTAGTCTTTTGAGGCATAACAGCAGTTATCCTCCAATACATCATCTGTTTAACATTTTGAACACAAACATCAGGCCTAAGAACAYCATTATCCCAGATGGCTTTGTTTCMTTGCCTCCAAATATAATACATCAAAGTTACCACACAGCTCTGAAGCACTCTGCATCGAAAGCTTCTGCCTGCAGCCCACTGATTAAGCTGACCAAGAGAGTTTAGAGTAGCATTGAAGCCAAGTTGAACGTCCTGGAGTTTGTTCCATACACTCTGCTGAGCGTAGGGCATGTTAAGTAGTTATGAAATGACCATAGATTCTTGGCTGCATGACGACATAAAGGACAAAGGGGAAAAAACACAATGT